>CAKKLC010000842.1:0-10438 GCA_918559645.1 Ceratonova shasta | reverse complement strand
GGATCAAAAATATAAAAATTACTCCACATTTTTTTAGCTTCAATACTAATATTACGATTGCTTGTATTCCTCCATTTATAATAAATTGTTTGGGTGAAACTATAGAAAATATTTTCAATTTTTTTGATATTGTTAGATAAACTCAAAGAAGCCATACACCTACCGTTTGTTCAAGGTCTCCAATTTTCATTTATTACGCTTGGAATCGATGAATTTTAAATATCATTTATTGAATGAGTTATACTTTTATTGGTCTCTAGTCTCTTTTGTAATGCCATAATTGGCATTAATTTTTCTTCTAGATATAGAAGCACAGTGTAAAATCGATTACGGCGATTAACATCATTTAGTAATATCAGCTCTCGGGTTTTTGTACTATCACTATCATCACACCTCATTAGAAAATCATTTATGCGCAAGCACATTTCGATAACGCATTTCAAAAAATTATAAAAAGAAGACCATCTAACTGAAATTACAGCTGGAGGTTTTTTGCAATTGAGATTATGTTCGTTTCATACGTTTCTATACTTGTTAAATTGCTTATGACTGTTTTTAAACAGTGCCTTGATCTTAATTACAAGAGTCTTGCTAGGTTTAACTTCCGAACAATTCAATCCATTTTCTATTGAAACATGTAAAAGATGAGATATATCGTTTACGTGGATAATACGTTGATTATAATCCTGCTTGATATCTCTGACAGCCTTCCTCATATATTATGCCGAATCTGTTGCAATAATATAAACATCTTCCAATGTTTTAGTCTAATCTATCGAGTGTTTTTATTATAGTTTGTGTTATACTGTGGCTATTAACTTGTTCTATAATATCAAGAGAGACAAGAAGAGTTTCTTTTTTCCCAAAATATCACCATAAAAAGTTAAAAGTATATTAATAGTCGGCCTACCAAGTACGTCACAGCTCTCATCGATCACAAGATTTCTTTTTTTTTATTAATTCTTAATTTAATTTTTTCATATTCTTCATTAAAAACAATTGGTAAGTAATTTTTTAGTAAAATTTCTGATTGAGGTAATGAAGTAATTGCAGGACAATTACCTTTTCAAAAAGATCTGAGAGGCCCAGCAAAGGTGCTGAAGCTTATCCCTTGAATGCATATTGCCTTTAAAAGATTGTAAGCAACACCATATTTTGATTTCTCGCGTTCACGGTCCCTTACTTGCATATCCAGAAGAGTAGGCTGCTTTAATCGATTTTCTTGGAATGATTTCTTTATTTTATTGTGTCTTGCACTTGCTAAGTGATCCCTTAGCCGATCATATGGATTTTTTTCGGGAATAATCAATATTTTGATATTACAGAACTTAGAAACGAAGAATTCTTCGTTTCTAACGCCCTTTTCATTCATTTGGGCTTTAAAATCACTTCCATGTGTATCCAGCCAGTCTTCGATCATTTTCTTCTTTCTTCACATTTATATGGGCAAATTATTAAAATATTTCAAATAGAAACGAATAATAAAATTATCGCGGGTAAAATCAGTTTAAACCCGAAAACTTTATAGGTCAACCGGGGTGTAAAAATCGGGTTTATTCGGGGTTTACCAGAAAAAACGGGGCCCTAGTTATAAATAATCAATTCCATAAATATCTTTAAAAATATAAATTTATTTTTAATTATTAATTAATATTTTTTTATGAATAATTTTATTGGTTATAAATATCTTTAATAATATAAATTAATTAATAATTATATTTCTTTATAAATAATTTTATTGGTTATAAATAATCAATTCCATTAATATCTTATATAATATAAATTTATTATTAATTTTATTTTTTTATAAATAATTTAATTTGGTTGTTAATAAATTTTTTATAATTAGTTTTATTATTTTATAAATATTGATAATTTTTTATTAATAGTTTTATTTATTATTAATATATTTGATATTATAAATTAATTTTTGTACTAAAAAATTTATTATTATTTCTTTTGAATAAACAATTTTATAAAAATGTTATTTTTTATCAATAATTTAATTATTTATAAATTATTTCTATCTATTAATAATAATTTAATTTTTAATAAATATTTTATATATTTATATATTTATTAAAAATAATTTTATGTATAAATATATTTAATTGTTATAAATAAACAATTTTATTTATAATTTAATTTATTATTGATATATTTATTTGTTATATACAATCTATCAGAAATATTTATGATGTATAGAGATTTAATATTTATAAAAAATAAATTTTACAACATTTTATTTTTTTTAGAATTAATTTTATTATTTAGAATTTTTTTTAATTTTTATTTATATATTTTTTAAGAATAATCTAATTTATGTATGTATAATTGTTATAAATAATTAATTTTTTAAATATTTTATTATTTATTATTTTATATTTAATTTTTATTTATTTTTTAATTAATGATTTTGGATATTAATAATCATAATTATTTATTATTAATATTTATGTAAATTAAATTATAAAATATAAATGTATTTATTATAAATAACTAATTTTAAAATACTTTATTATATTTAATTTAATTTTTTTAATTTTTTTTAATTTTTTTTATAAATAATTAGGTATATTAATAATATTATTTATTTAAATTTATATGTATATATTTATAAAAAATATATATATATATATATTATAAATAACCAAGTCTATAAATATTTTATTATTACATTTTTTTAAATGTTATGATCATTCATAATTTAGTTTATTAATATTCATAATTGTTTATTATTAATATTTATGTATTTAATTATAAAAAGATATATTTATTTATTATAAATAAGCAATTTTATAAATATTTTAATTTAATTTAATTTAGTTTATTTTATTTTAGTTTATTTTAATTTAATTTAATTTTTAGTTTATTTGTTTATTAATATTTTATGCTATTAATAATCTTAATTATTTATTATTAATAGCTATGTATATATAATTATAAAATTTAAATTTATATGTTAAAATACCAATTTTATAAATATTTTATAATTTTATATGTAATATTATTATTTTTATATTTTTGTTTTATTTTTTTATTAATAATCTTAATTATTTATTATTAATATTTATGTGCATATAATTATAAAAGGTATACTTATTATCAATAACCAATTTTATAAATAATTTATTATTTTTTATTATATTATATTATATTATATTTAATTTAATTATTTTAAATTTTAGTTATTTTGAATTAATATTTTTAGGATATTGTAATCTTAATTATTTATTATTAATAGTTATGTATATATAATTAAAAAATTTAAATTTATTATAAATAAGCAATTTTTTATTTATTTTATATTTAATTTAATTTTTAAAATTAAAGTTTTTTTTGTTTTATTTTTTTATTAATAATCTTAATTATTTATTATTAATATTTATAACTTGCGGCTTTTTGGGCCGGCGCCCGAAAAACTACTTTTTTGGCCGAAATTAAAATATGACGAGGAAGAAAAAAATAATAAAAATAAAGGGCACTTCTACGTTTCACCCCCTACCCCATATATTTTAAAATAATTTATTTATTAAAATTAATTAATTATTAATTAATTAATTAATTTAAATAAATAAATAATATAAATAACACTTCAAGTACACAATTATATCTAATCGATATTTTTTTAAACCCGATAAAATAATGAATATTTCTTTAGATGCTTTGAATGACTTCGATTTCTACAAGCTTGTGAAAACAGAGTCGCTGGCCTTAGCCTTTTGTCAAGATAACGGATTTCTGAGAACTTCCTTGATATGTTGTGAAAGGGAAGCACCAATAAGTTTTTAATGAATGCAAGAAAAACAGTGGATACTATTTTCGTTGAAATGTTTCTACATGCAGGAAATAAGTATCCATTAGAAAAGCATCGTTTTTTGAAGGCTTCAAACTTACAATCCACCAAATTCTTTTATTTATATATTTTTTTGTATATAAAGAAACTTACCTGTTCCAACTAAAATGGAAGTATAAAATTTCTAGGGACGGAATGGTAGTAGACTGGCTATCTTTCTGCAATGAAGTTTGCATGATGTATATTGCAAATCATTTAAGTGTAATTAGATGCATTGGGCGAACGGTGGAAATTGACGAAATGGCTTTCGTCAAAAGAAAATATAGTGTGGGCTGCGTTGTACGTTCACAGTGTATTTTTGGGGGTACGTAGTACTTGATAAATTTGGATTCTGTGAGGTGTTTCCTGATTGTACCAGAGAAACCATATTCCCTATTATCTTTAAGTACATTAGGCCAGGCACAATGATTCATTTAGATTGTGCCAACATCTATGATACTCTTTCTGATGTAGGCTACTTGCATCAAAAAGTCAATCATAGCAGGAACTTTATCGACCCGATCACTCAAGATACCACTAATTATGTAAAATCTAAGTATAAAATGGAAAAACTGGGAACAAGGTGCGTTACGGAACTCACAGAAGCACTTTAGATGGACATATTTTTGAATTTATGTGACAAAAGGGCAAAACTGGGAACAAGGTGCGTTACAGAACTCACAGAAGCACTTTAGATGGACATATGTTTGAATTCATGTGGCGTCAGGAATTCGGTTTTGGTTTGGCAGCATTTATTAAGAATATTCAAGAAATATACCCCTTAAAATAATGAAATATTGTATTTTTTCAGAATAATAATTTAAATAATTATAATTTATTTTTTTAAGAATAATTAATTATTTTTATTATTTAAATAATTATTAATTAATTAAATTAAATAAAAAAATGGGGAAAACGTAGAAGTGTCAAATAAAGTAAAAAATTGAAAGTAAAAAAAATTATAAAAAATAATAAAAATAAATTTTAAAATTTAAAACATAATAAAATAGAAAATGTTAAAATATAGTAATGGAAAAAATATTACACAATAGAAAACAATCAAAACATAGATTTTATTAAATAAGTAAGAAATTTAATTTAACAGCTAAACTAATATAAGGAATTTTATTTATTGACCGGTAGTGAAAAGCTAAAGAAATTGACTATAAAAACTTTACATCAGCGGTCAGCAACCCCTTCGTGCAAGTGTGCAATATTTTGCAAAATTAATAGCATTAATTCGAGTGCGTGCCAATAGGACGAGAACAACCCTAATTAAGAAGGGTTGGGTAATCTGCCGCGGAAGAAGGGTTTTATTTGTGAATAAAGCAACTTAAGTTTCTTACGATTTTTACTTTAATGTAAAAATAAAAGCAAACATAAATGAAAAAATAATTTTATCACAATGTAAAATATTTTTAAACCTATTTAATCATATGATTGTTTAAAAAAAATTAGTGGCTTCCTCGAGATTCACTTGTGATGCTTAATATTCTAATATTAGGTTCATAGTTAGAAGTTTTCAACTTGATTCACATTTCAGAATTCTCCTCGTTTAAACGATTTTTATACAGCTAATTAACATACTTCATCATAGAAAATGTTTGCTCAGAGTAGTATGTTGTCCCAAAAAATGTTAAAATAGAAAATGTCACCTTTTCATGAAAAGAAATCTGTCTGGCAGTTCATGCCATTATGTGGTTAATATATCTAATTGTTTATCTTCATTTTTCAGAATATCATCTCGGGCATTAATAAATTTTAGTTTCCATATTTCAAAGTTATTAAATTCAATTAATTCCAAATAATTGATATTTAAGAATTTAAAATAATTTTTATCAATTATGTAATTATCCTTTATGTTCGGTTGCAGAATAAATTTAAAAATAGGTGAATAGTTCTGTAAATCTGCAAATCTTTCTGTAAAGTTCGCTTACAATTTCGATATATAATGTATTATTTCTATTGTGTTAAACTCGAAACGTAAAGAATCCGCATATTTTTTTAAATTTAGAAAATACTGAAATGTTTTAAGTACAATTTCTTGCTTAAAAATTATAAGTTTCTCAACAAACTATGCCTAATGTCCATATAATTGTAATATGTCTAATTTCTCCCCTGCATACTTATATTTAAGCAATTCAAATTTTCTGTAATGTCTGCTAAAAAATTAAATTTAAAACCCGGATGTTGTTGTATAAATCTTGATATTCTTCAATTATTTCCGTAAAAAACATTTTAACTTTGGTTAAAAGATTCACATTTCTGTAAATGAATTTTCCACGACTTAATCACCGTACTTTATTATATTAGAGAAGATCTCCATACTCTGAAACAATCTCTTCCAACAGTAGTTTAAATTTTCTATGTAATAAAGAAGAACGTGCATGAATTTTATTGATAAATTGTGTTACAATAGACAACTTCTTCTAATTTTCTGCTTGAACTATGTAAGAAAAGGCTTTCTTGATGTATAATACAATGAAACGCAAAAATTGGTCAATCAAGATATTTTTGCATCATTTAAAAAAAATCCGTTTTTTTTCCAATCGTTATAGGTGCTCCATCCGTGGTAATGGAAAATATTTTATTTTGTATGTACAAAGTTCATTTAAATATTTTACTACACACTCGAAAATTTCTTTTGCTGTTATTGTAGTATGTATTGGAGCAAGAGTCCACACCTCTTCAATTATTGTATTTTTAGAAGTTGAAAAAAATTTGATATAAATATTAAGTGCGCAATGTCGTTCCTGTCAGTACTTTCATCCAAAGATAAGCTAATAGCATGGCATTGCTCCAAATCATTTACAAGCTGTTGATTTATGTATTCATTCATTTGTTTTATTCTTCTATGAATAGTTCAAGCAGATAAAGTAGTATCTTTAATTTTCTTTGAAAAATCTGAAAAAAGATTTTCATACATCTTTAAAAAGGTATCCTTTAAAAATTCTAAATCAGTAAATGGCTTTCCATTTTTTGCCATAAAGTAGGAAACCAAAAAACTTGCATTGTTTATTTCTTTATTTACTGTAATAAATGTTTGTAGTGAATTTTTGGAACGTTCATATACGTCGATCTTCTTTAATTATTCTTTCCTTTCATCTGTATTCATATGAGACAATCTTTCTTTACGTTTTATAATATCTTTAAACACTTGAAGTGCGTGCAACAATGGTTTCTAAATATAACATAAAAGTTATTTTTTCTCCGTTGTATAAAACCAAATTTCGTTTTTCATTCTTCTTGGAAATGGCTAATTTTTTTTTCTTTTGACATTGTTAGGCTAAAATTGAGAATTTATAAAATCTCCATTTTGAATATAAATAAATTTGGCGTTATATTTATATCATTTTGACCGCGTGGAATTAAAATTTTGTCTTCGTAGTACTTCGTTTCACCTGAATTTTTACAAACAACTCTAAATAGCAACTCCCGTTACTGAAAGCATCGATGTAAAAATACAAATAATGTTTTTACTCAATCTTGAAGCTACACGATCATGTAAATGGCTAAAGTACAGAATAAGGGCCCCCAATCAAGAATTTTCGGTCAATATATAATGGCTAGTATTGATTATAATATTGATACATTAAAATTAGTTGATTTTAATCATATAGAATCAAGCACATCATATTAATAAATATTTTGCAAAAATTAAACCTATTGCCATAAATTAAAAGTTGCCCAAGTTGTCATTTGAATATGTACATTCAAAAATATTCATCAAACATAGATGAACATATATTCCGATGCTAGCAATGCAAGCGAAGGATATCATTAAGAAATGGAACATTCTTCGAGGGTTCCAAATTAAGTTTGGTTCAAATTTTTTTTATTTTATATTGTGAATGTAAGAATATTTATATGGATTATGAGGAGCTTAGCAATCAAATAAATATAAAATCTCGCTCAACAATTGCGATTGAAAGAACTTTGTACGCGAAATTTATATTGACCATTTAATTATTTTCGGGCAAAAAATAGGTGGACCTCATAAAATCGTATAAATTGACAAATCCCGTATCACAAAAAGAAAATACAACATAGCAAGAATTTTAGTTAACGAAAACGTATGGATTGTTGATGGGGTCGACGAAGATGAAAAAGTGTTCATGGTCCTAGTTGAAGTGAGAAATAAAGCCACATTGAATAAAATAATTAATGACAATGTACATAAATAGTCAATCATACGTACCGATCTGTGGGGTGGATACAATGATCTTGCTGATCTCGGATACTACCATGAAACAGTAAATCATTCAAGAAATTTCGTTTCCAAGGATGGCGTACAAACAAATATGATTGAAGCTATCTGGGGAGCAGTCAAAAGGAAATATAGGTATATAACGAACAAAAGAAATACACTAATGTATTCCTACATTGCCAAATATATTTTTGAAAGAAAGTTCAATAATAACGAAAGATTGTCTGAAATGATCAAGACAATTAATGCTACATATTTATATTTTCGCGTTAGAAGGGTAAATTAGTTTAAGCAATAATTTTTTTCTTCAATATTTTAATGTATCAATATTATCAATGTTATAATCAATACCCGCCATTATAAATTTACCGAAAATTTCCAATTACGGGTCCTTATTCTGTACTTTAGCCCATGTAAATTAATATTTATAACAAAAAAATATTTTTATGTTTAAGCCACACAAAATATAAAGAAATTTCTCATAGTATTATTTTTCTTTGCTGTGCTACCGAAAAATCATTCGCAGGCTCGGGGTTTCCGACCACCGCTCTTCATCATAGTAACTAGAAAAGTTATTGACGTTAATATATATTGTTTCTTAAGGGAGGTTATTTTTTCTTTATCATGTAAAGATCTTTTTAAAAATATTTAAGTTTTGATTAAATAATAAAATCGGCCGAAAAAGCTCGTAACGAATATTTATTTATATAATTATAAAATATATTTTTAATTAAATAGATAACCAAGTCTATTAATATTTTATTATTTTTTATTAAATTTATTATTTTAAATTTTTGTTTATTCATCATTCAGACTATTATTATTCTTAATTTATTTTTGTATACAATTAAAAAAGATTTATTTATTATACATAACCCAATTTGTAAATATTTTA
Source organism: Ceratonova shasta (assembly GCA_918559645.1). NCBI lineage: Eukaryota > Metazoa > Cnidaria > Myxozoa > Bivalvulida > Ceratomyxidae > Ceratonova > Ceratonova shasta. The sequence continues at coordinate 1,501 of CAKKLC010000842.1, read as the reverse complement.
TAAATTTTATTATTTTATATAAATAACCCATTTTATATAAATTTTATTATTTTATATAAATAACCCATTTGATATAAATGTTATTATTTTATATAAATAACCCATTTTATAAATTTTTTATAAATTTTATTATTTTATATAAATAACCCATTTTATAAATTTTTTATAAATTTTATTATTTTATATCAATAACCCATTTTATATAAATTTTATTATTTTATATAAATAACCCATTTTATATAAATTTTATTATTTTATATAAATAACCTATTTTATATAAATTTTATTATTTTATATAAATAACCCATTTTATATAAATTTTATTATTTTATATCAATAACCCATTTTATATAAATTTTATTATTTTATATAAATAACCCAATTTTATATAAATTTTATTATTTTATATAAATAACCCATTTTATAAATTTTTTATAAATTTTATAAATTTTATTATTTTATATAAATAACCCATTTTATAATTTTTTTATAAATTTTATATAAATTTTATTATTTTATATAAATAACCCATTTTATATAAATTTTATTATTTTATATAAATAACCCATATTATATAAATTTTATTATTTTATATAAATAACCCAATTTTATATAAATTTTATTATTTTATATAAATAACCCATTTTATATAAATTTTATTATTTTATTATAAATAACCCATTTTATAAACTTTTTATAAATTTTATTATTTTATATAAATAACCCATTTTATATAAATTTTATTATTTTATTATAAATAACCCATTTTATAAACTTTTTATAAATTTTATAAATTTTATTATTTTATATAAATAACCCATTTTATAAATTTTTTATAAATTTTATTATTTTATATAAATAACCCATTTTATAAATTTTTTATAAATTTTATAAATTTTATTATTTTATATAAATTACCCATTTTATATAAATTTTATTATTTTATATAAATAACCCATTTTATATAAATTTTATGATTTTATATAAATAACCCATTTTATATAAATTTTATTATTTTATATAAATAACCCATTTTATATAAATTTTATTTTTTTATTATAAATAACCCATTTTATATAAATTTTATTATTTTATATAAATAACCCATTTTATACAAATTTTATTATTATATATAAATAATCCATTTTATAAATTTTTTATAAATTTTATTATTTTATATAAATAACCCATTTTTTATTAAATTTAATATTTTAAAATTTTTGTTTATTCATCATTCAGACTATTAATATTCTTAATTTATTTTTGTATACAATTAAAAAAGATTTATTTTTTATACATAACCCAATTTGTAAATATTTTATTATTTTATATAAATAACCCATTTTATAAATTTTATTATTTTATATAAATAACCCATTTTATATAAATTTTATTATTTTATATAAATAACCCATTTTATACAAATTTTATTATTATATATAAATAATCCATTTTATAAATTTTTTATAAATTTTATTATTTTATATAAATAACCCATTTT
>CAKKLC010000831.1:0-16109 GCA_918559645.1 Ceratonova shasta | reverse complement strand
GCTTAGATACGAGATTTTGGGGTATAAGCTATTTGTAGTACAAAAATTTGTTCTAAAAGATTTATTACTTTTATAATTTCTTTCTTAAAAAGATTAGTGTGAATATTTTTATAGAAAAATTTTTAGTAGTGGTGTTGTTTTGCGTGGGCAAAAAAAATTAAAAAAAACTAAAAAATAAATTAAGATTAAATGCAAAATAAATAAAAAAAATTAGAAATGTTTAATCTCGTGCATCTGCATGCAGACAAAAAAAGAGAGAATTTTTGGCGGGCATGAATTATTACTAAGTTGTATATTTGTTCAAACAATACGACAGAATTTTTTAATTTGTCTTCTGAATTAGTGTTAGGTTTAGATTCTTTTAAGGATCGTCGAAGTCTTTCGATATTCTAGGTATTTAATTCAGGATCAGTTAGATCAACAAAATTTAATTTATGATTTTTGATAATGCTCAAACCATATTGCTTGATCCCAAGATAGCCTCTCCAATAGTCTGTTATTATTCTAGTTCCTTGCACAATTTTTGTTGTAATAAAATTGTGTAGAACATTTTTGTTTCTTCTTTTAGTTACAAATAGCCGTATTTCTTTTGTTCTTCTGCAAATAGTTCCCGCGACCCAAAACTTTTCACCTGCGAGAACACGAATAGTATCATTTTTTCTTGAATATATATGGGTTTCGTCGATTTTTATTTTATCCTTATGTCTTCCCAGTTTTTTAATTGTTTTAAAGAAAAAAGCAATTTTTATTTCCATTTATTAATTATTTGAACAACATCTGCGTGGAAAATTTCTAATTCTCCTTCTATTTCTCTTACACTAATGTTTAAGCAATGCAAATACACGATTCTTTAAATTTTTGAACATGGGATGTGCGCTCCTGCAAAGATGGACCCTGTATACATACATCTATCTTTCTGCACTCTCTAGCTGGAGATATGAACCTTCCATTAATTCCATGGCGTATTTTTCCATGTTCCAAGTTTATTCTCCTATTGCAGTCAGGACAATAAACCTCATTTTTCACTAGATTATTATAAAGACAAAACTGATAGGTAGATTCTTCAGTTGCTGTATAAGTGATCAAAGCTACAAATTTAGTCATGTTTTGGAGAATTTTTATATTTTTTAAATTAAATTTTTATTTTTTCATTAATTTTTTTTTTATTTTTTTTGCCCACCCAAAACAACGCCATCACCAAATTTTTAATTATTTTTTGATGACCTTATACTATCTGATTTTTTTAAAATTTTATGATTTAAGTTTATTTAAAATTAGTTTTAATTTAATTTTCTAGATCTAATATATGAAACTTAAAAGTTACTTTACTAACACAAATTATAGTTCAATATAATTTTAGTAAAATTATTCATTAGTAATTAAATATTTAATATATTCTTCTAATATCTAAAAAAATGTTAATAAACATCATTTAAGGATTGATAAAAAAATTTCCTTTAATTTTGTAGAAATTTAATTTTATTTTTTTGCTAGCTCACAATTAATAAATTGCTTCTAGATAAAATATTTGGTAAATATAAGTCTCAAATTCATTAAATTTTAACTTTAAAAAATCAAATGTTTATATGGGGATATTATTAAATTTATAAAATAAATTCCTTTTAAAAATGAGGATTTTTTTTGATTTTCAATTTTTTAATTAATAAATAGGAACATTTTGTTTACGTTGTTTTTAACATTCATCATTTCAATATTTTCTTCTAAAAAAAATAGGAAAATATTTATAAAAAATTATTATAGCCGAAAATCGTTATTAATGGAATATTTTATGTATATATCTTATAATTATTCAAACAAATATAGTTTTAATTGTTTTACATTAATCTTAAATTTTTTTATAATAAAATAGGTTAAATATCTTCAATTGAATATCCATTAATTCGTGGTTTCTTTAAGATGGGTCCAAAATATGGGATCTACCCGTGTTCATACACCCGGGATGTATAAACCCAGGTTGTTTAAGCTTAAGCTAAAAATACAACAATTAAAAATTTTTATCAAAATCGAGGCTAAAAAATATCATTATTAAATGTTTTAAACCCGTAGTTTATTCAATTAGTAGACCAAAAATGGCATTAGGATCATTGCTTGCATAATTATAACTTCAAATCCACGTATTTAAGTATTTATCTATGCAGTAACTTTTATTACGCATTTCTTTTTCTGTGCTTTTTAATATGCCGTTTAAACTCTCTATCCTTTGTGTTTTAGTCCCATCATCTGGATTAACAAAATGCAATTGATGGTTTACAGTTCTTTTCTGTAAACCTAATTCTAATTCAATATTTCTCTGAGCTGCCTATTGCTTGCTTACAAAAATACTAAATTCTTTCACATATGACCTATTATGGGCAGAAAACCAGCAAAAGACCTTATCAACTAATTTAAATATCAGTTTTCTATTTGTCTTTCTTGTTTCAATCATGGGGAAAACCCATAAATCCCTATCTGTTGATCTACCAACATGACCTATCTGTTTGTGCCTGAAAAGTGATTCGTCAATTTGAGACTCTATTTCGGGTCTACCGAGTTTAATTAGCATACTTAAATTTTTTTCTTACATTCATGCCGTAAATCATCAAATAAATTACCTATTTGTTCTTTGCTACATCCCGTATCCTTAGTTGCATGCTTTATAGATCTCCACTTATTAAAACAATAAACGAAATGCATAAATTTTTGTAAAGTAAGCTTAGATCTATATTTAATTATCCCTTATTCTATATTTGTATACATTTTATACCTCCTACATCCTTTTATCATACATCTATATGCTAAACCATCAATCATTGTCTTATTTGTAAGCATTTTCATAAGATTTTGGTATCTTATGCAGGTTTTATAACGCCTTATGATATTTTTACTTTTGCAAAACTTAATAACAGCCTTATCAGTACAATGTATTGCTTGCATTATTATAGTTTCTTCTGTATCCATTAAAGACCTGCGTAAATTTGTAGTTTTTATAGTAAAAATTAATACTAACTTCAGGTAAGAAAAATATAAAAAACTAATACATTATTATAAAACATTGGAAACAAAATTTTTTACCATCTTTTATATACTTTTTTCTTTTAATTTTTTTGTATTTTACTCAGAGTTTATGAACCCGGGTTGTTTTGATCGGGGTGTATTGACATGTATTGATGTAAAAAGTATGCAAATAAAAAGTAAATAAGTTAAATCTTCATCCAAGTTATGATTAAGAAATAAATAAATTTGTTATAATTTTCCTTCAGGATTTCTTAATAATATGAATAAAGTTAAGAAAATAAATTAAATATAACTTAAAATTCAATTTTATAAAAACTTCTAATCTCAATTAACTTAAATCTCTCCATTAAAATACTCTTTAAATTATATTAATTTCGATTATATAATATTTACATATCTAAATTTTATTTCAATAAATTGTAATATTTACTAAATGTATTCTATTAGATATTTACCATTTAAGAATTTGTTTAGATTTTTTAAATAAATTAAAAAAAGTTTAAGTAATAAAAGAGCCAACTGAGAATTTGAATATTGTATAATCTACAAGAATATTGTAAATATTAATTTTAATTCTTGTTTCTGCTAAAATGGACCATTAATTTTTATGAATTTATAAAAAAAATTTACAATTCAGTACATAAATAAATATCGATATTTGTTATAAATACAGTTCTCTACATATTTGACAGCAATTAAGACACAATGTAAAAATCATTTATAAATTGAAAATTGATATTTCAAACATGACTTAATTTTTTTTCTAAATTATAATTGTATTATTCAATATTTTTATCCCTATAAAATTCTCTATCAACTATTTTTATCTACTATTATATAAATTGTAATATTACAAAATCAATCTCGAATGTTAGCATAAAAAACATTATATAACCTGAAAAAATTAATGGCATTAAATGAAAGAATAAAAAAATTTTTATTCGAATAATTTTAAAAATAATACCTACAAATCCAAGAATAAATTTGTTAATTGAGATTTTTAATTTTCAATGATCTATTAAATTGCATAAAATTCTTGATAAAAATTTAGAACAAATTATATGAACGAATTTGATTTCATTAAGTTATTTTTTTAAATAAAGATTGTCTTTAATATTTTTAGTTCAAAAAATGCTTACTTATAATTTTTCTTCAAATATTAATAATCAAAATGAATATCATACAAATTCATAGCTTTTAAATTATAATTTATATATTTTATGCTAATAAATCAAATGACATTTATAAACCATCATCTGATTAATTATATTTATTTTTCAGTTACATATTCAAATCAATATTTTCTCATATATAATCACTATTATAATTGAATATTTAAACATGTAATCAAAAATATCATGCATGTTGAGTTTTAGTAATATCAAAAATTCTAATTATTTAAAAAAAAATATTTTTTATTAAACTATTGGATACATTGCTGAAGTTGCTAAACCACAAGTATTATTTCCATTTCTAGCAATATGCATATATCCATTTATTCCCCATGTTGTATTCCAACTATTTAATTAATTATAAAATATTACCTATTTTTTAAAATATAGTAAGGATTTTGTTGCTCATCCTGATCATACCCAACTAATATAACTGAATGATCCAACTGACTCTTGCTGCAGTTTGGTTCCATGTATATACCTTCCGAATAAAATTTAAATGAATCATGAGAAGCATCTATTGCTACAGAAACCGGACCTATTGTTTTTATTGCATAAGTAAGGGCGTATTCATTTTGATTAATGTATTTATATCCTTTGACTCTAAATAAAACTTTTTTTTCATCATATTTGCACAACCCTGAACTCTTAAACTTTAATAAATTTTGTTACTTCAGCATTAAATGGATAGTCTTCCCATCTTTCAATACCTTTATTGAACAAATAATACATAACCGAAACAGCATAACCACCTCCACATCCATGGTTAGAATAATCACATTGGACAACTTGTTCAACACTTAAATTATACAATTTGCCATAATTAATAGCATACGCAGATTCAACAACACCAATCTAAAAGGGTTTTATGTCAAATACAGCTGAAAATGCATAACAGGATCCACATGAACCTTGATCCTTGATTGGAGTAACAACATTTTTTTCTCTCCAATCAATTCTACTTGTTTTAAAATTTGATTTGTAATTAGCTTTTGATGGTTTATTATCAGTATTTAAAAGTTTGTAATCAAGTTTTACCTTGGATCTTAAAAAATTTTTATATTCATCGTTTGTCTTTAAATTTTAATTAAATGTACCAAGTGTCCAAATTGATTTATTTTCATTTTAAAAGTGTTTAATGGATTAGAATTGTGAGTTTGGATTTTTTTCATGTTTTGTACGAAAATTTTGTATCTATGAGTGTCTTCTTCTAATGAAAGCTTCAAATTATATTGTTGCTTATGAGCGTCCCATTTTTTGTCGTATTGACAGTAAATGTTTGAAATAATAAAAACTAAATAAATTATCATATTTGGAATATAATAAGATTTTCACAATTAGATATAACTTATTAAAAATTATAAGATTAAAATTATTATATCATTGATGTTATAATGTTATTTCATTTTAAATTAAATTTTTTTAATGTTTCGTATAAGAATATATTTAAAAATTCAATTAAAATCATATCATTGATGTTATAATGTTAATTCATTTTAAATTGAATTTTTTTTTGTTTCTTATAAGAATTTATAAAAAAAAATTAATTAAATCTTATCATTGATGTTATTATTTTTGTTTATTTAAAATTAAAATTTTTAATGTTTCATATAAGAATATATTTAAAAAAATTAATTAAAATCATATCATTGGTGTTATAATGTTAGTTCATTTTAAATTAAACATTTTTAATGTTTCGTATACCAGTATATTAAAAAAAATTAATTAAAATCATATTATTGATGCTAAAATGTTGGTTCATTTTAAATAAAAATTGTTAATGTTTCATATAAGAATATATTTAAAAAAATTAATTAAAATCATATCATTGGTGTTATAATGTTAGTTCATTTTAAATTAAACATTTTTAATGTTTCGTATACCAGTATATTAAAAAAATTAATTAAAATCATATATCATTGATTTTATAATGTTAGTTCATTTTAAATTACATTTTTTTAATGTTTCATCTAAGAATATATTTAAAAAAAATTAATTAAAATTAGATATTATTGTTATATTGTTAGTTCATTTTAAATTAAACATTTTTAATGTTTCGTATACCAGTATATTAAAAAAAATTAATTAAAATTAGATATTATTGTTATAATGTTAGTTTAAATAAAATCATTTTTTTATTGTTTATTATACTAGTTTGTTTAAAAAAATTAATTGAAATCATATAATTGATGTTAAAATGTTAGTTCTTTATAAATTAAATTTTTTTTATTATTTCTTATACCAGTATGTTTAAAAAAATTAATTAAAAATAGATATTATTGTTATAATGTTAGTTTAAATAAAATCTTCGTTTATTGTTTCTTATATAAGTATATAAAAACAATTAATTAAAATCATATAATTGATATTATTAGGTTAGTTCATTTTAAATTAAATTTTGTTTATTTTTCTTATAAGAATTTATTAAAAAAAAATTAATTAAAATTATATATTATTGTTATATTGTTAGTTAAAATAAAATCATTTTTTTATTGTTTCTTATACAAGTATATTTAAAAAATTAATTAAAAATATATCATTGATGTTATAATGTTAGTTCATTTTAAATTAAAAATTTTTAATGTTTCGTATACCAGTATATTTAAAAAACTTAATTAAAATCATATTATTGATGTTGTAATGTTGGTTCATTATAAATGAAATTTTTTTCTATTGTTTCTTTTACGAATATATTTAAAAAAACAATTAAAATCATATCATTGGTGTTGTAATGTTGGTTCATTTTAAATTAAATTTTTTTTATTGTTTCTTATACCAGTATGTTTAAAATAATTAATTAAAATCATATCATAAAAATGTTATAATGTTGGTTCATTTAAAAATAAATTTTATTTTGTTTCTTACACCAGTATATTTTAAAAAATTAATTAAATCATATCTTTGATGTTATAATGTTAGTTCATTTTAAATGTTTCGTTTACCAGTATATTTAAAAAAATTAATTAAAATCATATCATTGATGTAATAATGTTAGTTCATTTTAAATTAAAAAATTTTTATTGTTTCTTATACCAGTATTTTTAAAAAAATTAATTAAAATCATATATCATTTATGTTATAATTTTATTTCATTTTAAATTCAATTTTTTTAGTGTTTTGTATAAGAATATATTTAAAAAAAATTAATTAAAAATAGATTTTATTGTTACAATGTTAGTTTAAATAAAATCTTTTTTTATTGTTTCGTATACCAGTATATTTAAAAAACTTAATTAAAATCATATTATTGATGTTGTAATGTTGGTTCTTTATAAATGAAATTTTTTTTATTGTTTCTTTTACGAATATATTTAAAAAAATCAATCAAAATTATTTATCATTGTTATAATGTTAGTTAATTTAAATTAAAAAAAATTTATTGTTTCTTATACAAGTATTTTAAAAAAAAATTAATTAAAATCATATTATTGATGTTGTAATGTTGGTTCATTTTAAATTAAATTTTTTTTATTGTTTCTTATACCAGTATGTTTAAAAAAATTAATTAAAATCATATCATAAAAATGTTATAATGTTGGTTCATTTTAAATTACATTTTTTTTCATTGTTTCTGATACAAGTATATTAAACAAAAATTAATTAAAATCATATCATTGATGTTATAATGTTAGTTCATTTTAAATTAAATTGTTTTTGTTGTTTCTTATATAAGTATACTAAAAAAAATTAATCAAAATCATATCATTGGTGTTATAATGTTAGTTCATTTTAAATTAAACATTTTTAATGTTTCGTATACCAGTATATTAAAAAAAATTAATTAAAATCATATCATAAAAATGTTATAATGTTGGTTCATTTAAAAATAAATTTTATTTTGTTTCTTATACCAGTATATTTAAAAAACATAATTAAAATCAAATATCATTGATTTCATAATGTTATTCCATTTTAAATAAAAAAATTTTAAATGTTTCGGATACGAAAATATTAAAAAAAATCAATTAAAATTATATACAGTATTCCCTCCGAATAACGGATTCCAACTTTATCCAAAAAATTGATTTTCCGGTATTGAAAAATTATCGGATACACAAAAATATACACAAAAAATGCCCAATCGTAGTTTATTTGTTCTTTCCGAAAAAATCAAGTAAATTTATAGGTCTTCCGGATTTGTTTTTAAGTAATTTTTGCTTTAAAAATAAATCAACTCAAGATCCTCAGAATAGTATTTTAAGACATCATCTTCGAGATCATCAACGTGGTTTAAAGCATTCAAATGAGTCAAAATTACTTTTTCTTCAACGTGTGTTTGTTCTTCTTCAAATTCCTATTTTTCTTCTTGATTAGAAATTTCTTTATTGACTCTATCTAAGAATATTGATTCATCTGTATTAATATCAAAGGCAGAAGGTTCAAAATCAAAAGTGTTTCCATTATCGACATTCTTTAGATGTTCACAGCTATCCAACATTGCATTTTTTACATCAAACCTAAAACAATTCACTAAAGTATCTTCTGTGACATTGCTCCAAGATTCAAGAACTAATTTCAACGAATCGATCATTTTGAAGGTTTTGACAGCTTCGTGGTATTTTATTTCATTATTGGTGTCTTATATCTGATTCATTTTTTGGTTGAGCCTTATTTATAAAGAGTTTTAAAGGACTAAATAATTGCTTGATCTAAAGTTTGTATCATAGAGATAAGATCGGGTGGAAAGTATAAAAGCTCAACATTGCAATATTCAACATCAACAGGATGCACAGGTGAGTTGTCTAGTGTTAATAATATTTTATGATTGTTCTTTTTTATGCTTTCGTTTAAATTATTGAGCAAATCTTTGAAAATCTCAAGATTCATCCAGCCTTTTTTGTTGAATTTGTGTATCAATTTAATATTGTTCCAATCCAAGCTTTTAAATCCTGAAAGACATTTTGATTTTCCTATCAAAAGTAAATTTAATTTTTTACCAACTATGCTCACACAAAAAAGTATCGTAACACGTTCTTTAGAAAATTTACCGCTTATTTTATCTTCATTTTTTAAAAAAAGAGTTTTCGTTGGTGTACACTTAAAAAAAAATCCTTGTTCGTCACAGTTAAAGATGTTTTTATGTTCAAACTATTCTATTTTCTCTTGATATTGTTCTTTAAAAGACACAATAAGTTCTTTTCGACGAGATTAACCTCTCCTTTTATGAATTTACTTAAAATATAATGCCGGGCTTTAAACTTCTAAATATAACCATTAGACGCCTTAAAATCTTTATCGTCGTATATTTTGGCCAAATCTAAAGTCATGTCTTGGAGATTAGTATCTTGAATGGTACATTATCTTCTTTACTTAAGATTAAACCACTCAAATAGTTGGTGGTCAAAAATCTGTGTTGTAAAGTGGTTGTTTATTCTTTTGCTATTTTTATTACAACCATTCTCTGCAAAGAAGTTAGATTCTTTTATAATGTCACTTATTGTAGAAATTGGTGTATTGTATTTTTCACTCAGTTCTCTTTGTAGAAAGTGTGGGTTTTCCTAAAAAAAATCAACAATTTCCTTCTTTTCTTTCATACTCAATTTCTTTCTCTTCTTTCCTTCAAAATTTTTCTTCATCTTGGGGGGTTGGTCATTTTTTCAAAAAAAAAATCCGATATTAAAGAATCGTGTGATTCCGATATTCAGAGACCGTAAACTTAACTAAATGATACCCAAAAAAAACGGGATTTTATCCAAAAAATCCGGTATTTAAAAGGTTCCGTTAAAGAGAGGGTTCACTGTATCATTTTTATAATGATAGTAAATTTTAAATTAAATTTTTTTTGTTGTTTCTTATACAAGTATATTTAAAAAATTCATTAAAATCATATCATTGATGTTATAATGTTAGTTCATTTTAAATTAAATCTTTTTTTATTGTTTCTTGTACAATTATATTTAAAAAATTAATTAAAACCATTTATCATTGATGTTATAATGTTGGTTCATTTTAAATAAATTTTGTTTTGTTTCTTATTACAGTATATTAAAAAAAATTAATTAAAATTATATCATTGATGTTATAATGTTAGTTCATTTTTAATTAAATTTTTTTTATTGTTTCTTGTACAAGTATATTTAAAAAATTAATTAAAACCATTTATCATTGATGTTATAATGTTGGTTCATTCAAAATTAAATTTTTTTATTGTTTCTTTTACGAGTATATTTAAAAAATTAATTAAAATCATATATCATTGATGTTATAATGTTAGTTCATTTTAAATTAAATTTTTTTATTGTATCTTATACGAGTATATTTAAAAAAATTAATTAAAATCATATCATTGATTTTATAATGTTGGTTCATTTTAAATAAAATTTTTTTGTTTCTTATAAGAATATACTTTATTAAAAAAAAACTGAATAAAATAATATTGATCATATAATTTTGATTGATTTTAGATAAATTATGTAAATTTTAATATTTTATTCAAAATAATTCTTTATTCATTTTTAAAAAAGATTATACATATGCTGAGAATTAAAAAAATTTTCATGATAGCTTTAATAATATCAAAACAATTACAATAAAGGTTTAGATATATTTTAAATACAGTTGAATTATTATCGATAACAGAATTTGAAACTAGCAGATATATCTTTAATCAGAAGTAACCCTTTTTACAAAGTGATTGCAAATAAATATTCTAAATCGCAACTTTGTAGCTGTGACAAATTTAAAAACAAGGTATAACTAAATTTTAATTTTAAAAATAAATTTATAAAAATAGGGATTGTTTTAGTCATTAAAGTACTATTCTTAACATAATAATTATAGGTATTAACTATAACCGAAAATTATGATAAATATTTCATTTTTTTAAATAAAATTTTATAGATTTTTTTAATGTTGATTATAAATATATATATTTGTATTACAGGGTTTTCGATTTAATTTAACCTTTTTTCAACTTAATTTAACCACTTTAATTAAATTAATGTGTAATATACCTTAGATGTCAGGTAAAAAACAACTCGAAAAAAGCTTACGAGAAACGATTATAAGGAAATTAAACTCTGGTAAAAAATCTTTCTGAAATTACCAAAGAATTTGAAATATATTTTTATACTGTAGCTTCAGTATTTAACTAAAAAAAAACACTGGACGCATAGTAGCAAAGAAAAAAAGAACAGCAAGACAAAAAAATGAATGAAAAAGCAAATAATTTGCTAATTGAGAATATTAATGAAGATGTAAGTGTGACCTTGTCTAATTTAAAGGTGAAATTACAGAATGAATTAAATATTAATACATCCTGTTCAAAGATTTCAAAATCTTTTAGTAATATGAACTACTCATTTAAAAGAGTAAACTATATACCTGAAGGAAGCAATAGTATTGATCTAATTGAAAAAAGAAGACGATATTGTAATGACTATTTACTCAATGATGAAAAAAATTGGATTTTTCTCGATGAGTTTGTTATAAGTTGTTCTTCAAGAATATGTTATGGAAGGAGCATTGTAGGAACGTCTTCTGGAAACCCGTCAGAAGTATAAGATCAACAAAATTTTCTCTTTGCGCTGCCATTGATAAGGATTGTCTATTATTTTACAATGTTAATGAGCAAGCATATAATAGTCAATCATAAATTTGAATTTATATTATCTCTTATTGATGGGCTACAAAGAAAGGAAATTACTATCGGAAAAGTAATAATGGATATGGCTAGCATACACAAAAGTGAAACCATTAAAATAACTTTAAATATGAATGGTTACAATTTGATATTCATTCATGTATATTTACCTCAGCTTGAACCTATCAAGGAAGTTGATAGCTGATGGAGGCACCACAAAAAAACTCTCAACCCAAATACGATTGACAAATTATACCAATCTATAAATATCAGCTCCCAATTTGTAACACCTGACCATTGCTAGAGTTTTTATTCTCATGTACGAAAATTTGTACTAAAGGTATAATAGGTGAAGAGTTGTAATAAAAGTGGAATTATTATTTAATTTTTTGTTTTATAATTTGTATATTCCTTTTAATTTATAAAATATCTCTTCTGGTTAAATTAAGTTGAAAAGACGTTAAATTAAATTTAAAAGCATATAATAGAAAATTTGAATAAATTCTGAAATTAAAAAATTTGAAAAAATTTGAATTTTTGAGTAAGAAAATAGAAAAAAAATTAAATTGATTTTCGAATTATTTCAATTAATTTCAAAGTTATTTTAAATAATTTTATGATGATTTTTAATTAATTTCAGAATTATTTTAATTAATTTTATAATGATTTTTAAATTAATTTCAGCATAATTTTAATTAATTTTTGAATTATTTTAATTAATTTCAGCATAATTTTAATTAATTTTTGAATTATTTTAAACTAATTTTTGAACAATTTTCAATTAATTTCAGAATATTTTTTAAAAATAATTTTTGAATGATTCTCAATTGATTTTTGGAATTGTTTAAATTAAATTAAACTAATTTTTGAACCGTTTTTAATTAATTTTATGATAATTTTCAATAAATTTTATGACGATTTTCAATCAATTTTATGATGATTTTCAATAAATTTTATGACGATTTTCAATAAATTTTATGATGATTTTTAATAAATTTTATAATGATTTTCAATAAATTTAATGATCATTTTAAATTAATTTTATAATGATTTTCAATTAATTTTATGATGATTTTCAATTAATTTTATGATGATTTTAAATTAATTCTATGATGTTTTCAATAAATTTATGATGATTTTTAATAAATTTTATGACGATTCTCAATAAATTTTATGATGATTTCAATAAATTTTATGATGATTTTTTCAATAAATTTTATGATAATTTTCGATAAATGTTATGATGTTTTCAATAAATTTTATGATAATTTTCGATAAATTTTATGATAATTTTAAATTAATTCTATGATTTTTTCAATAAATTTATGATGATTTTTAATAAATTTTATGACGATTCTCAATAAATTTTATGATGATTTCAATAAATTTTATGATGATTTTTTCAATAAATTTTATGATAATTTTCGATAAATGTTATGATGATTTCAATAAATGTTATGATGATTTCAATAAATTTTATGAGGATTTTCAATAAATTTTATGATCATTTTTAATAAATTTTATGACCATTTTAAATTGATTTTATGACGATTTTCAATAAATTTTTTGATCATTTTTAATAAATTTTATGAAGATTTTCAATAAATTTATGATGATTTTCAATAAATTTTATGAAGATTTTCAATAAATGTTATGATGATTTCAATAAATTTTATGAGGATTTTCAATAAATTTTATGATCATTTTTAATAAATTTTATGACCATTTTAAATTGATTTTATGACGATTTTCAATAAATTTTTTGATCATTTTTAATAAATTTTATGAAGATTTTCAATAAATTTATGATGATTTTCAATAAATTTTATGAAGATTTTCAATAAATTTTATGATGTATAAAAATTAAATGATATAAAACAAAAAAACACAAATGTATTTTAATTAATATTTAAGAACATCAAACAAAAATTATGATTTTTAATTTGCCATATCGCAAAATTTTAAGTTACATGATCGTAAAACTGTTCTCAAACGTCAGTTACTTTTAATATATTAACCATTTTAAAAATAATTCCACTTTCAAAAGGACATTTTAAAAAATAAATAATTAAGAAACCCAGTAAACAATTCATAGTTATAGAAAAATATCTGTATTTCAAAATATATTTATGTAATAAAAACACTCACAATTAAAGAAATTCAATTATTTAAGAAAAATAACCAAATAGTTTGTACAAAACTATGTAATATTATTGTAACTATAATAGTAAAAATATTTTTGTATTTAGTAGTTTCTATACATTTAAGATTTAAAAAGGTTTATATTCTAGTTAATCTATAATAAAGGAATTTAAAGGCTAAAAACTATGAATTAAATTTTTATGGGGTTTAAAAATGACAAATTTGCCATAACAAATATATCCTAGTGTAATCTTGAGTTATTAGTATTACATTTAAACTTTCAGCATCTGATAGAACGGTAAGAATAAGTAGAGTATGAAATAACGTATTCATTTGATATAATCATACCTATAAAAAATTTGGAGTTAGTATTAGAATTTGTGAAGATGTATATCATATCAAGGATTTTGAAGATATATTTTAATATTAAAAATATAAAGTATTGTATATTTTAAGAGAAAATTTATATGAATCTGCATTAATAATTATCAATAATAATATTTCAAAAAAATAATTCTATATGCCATAAATCAAAAAAGTAATAAATTTTCTGATAACAAACAATAATCAAGAGTTATATTGATATCCTCTATGAACAGATTTTCATCCAATTAAAAATTTATGGTTGTTCATTAAAAGATAATTAACATAATATATAAAATTAATAGTAATATTATTGAAAAAACCAAATAAATAAGATGGGAAATAAACTGTTTAATTTTTTTTATCTCTTAAATGGTATTCATAATGCAATTAAAATATTTGTGTTCAAAAGAAAAATATACACCTTAAATTTATATTACAAAGCAAAAATTGTATTTAAAATTTAAGATCATGAAAAAGATAAATATTGACCAAAAAATGTTTTTTTTCAGTTTTTATAATTTAATTTAAAAATTTTCCAATTTTTTAGTTGATATTGTATATGAAATTCGGTAAATTTAAATATATTTGATTTGTTAACATTTTTTATCTGTTCTTGTTAAGATTTTGATATAATTGATTTAAATATCTTTGAAAAAAACTTTTTATTGATCACACTTATAAATATAAAGATATAAGCTAAACACAATTAGATAGATGAAACTTAAAAATCTTGAATGATTTTATATAACTATCATTAATAACTATTAATTTAGATGGAATAACTGTTATCAGAGTAAAAAAATGAATAAATTAAGATAAATAGATGTTAATTTAATCAACAAAATAAATATTTTTCTTCTATATTATGTGGTCACAATCAAAATTTCTAATAAATTAACATCAAATTCACACAAATTCATCTATATAGTTGTAAAAATAATAACATTTCTTCCTTTAGAATCATAAAGTTCATCTATTGATTGTTTTCATGCATAAAAAAAGTTATTATTATTCACTCTTAAAATCATAACCTATTTTACAAAAATTTTTGGACTAGATGCCTTTAGTGGCCTTTTAAGGAGCTATCCTTTGTTATATATATTTATTTAAAAATATTAATATAGCTAAATTTGTACTATTATGCATGAGCTTTCATTAAAAGTAAAAATTGTGAGTTTTCTATACAAATCATTAAATTTATTGCCACTGATCAACGTAGCATTTTTGATCCTAATTTCCAACATCCTTCAACTAAAAATACATATTTATTAATTTCTATATTAAAATAGTGATTTTAAATCATTTTTTTACTCCATTTAATTTTGATTTTACTTTCAGTATATATCCCTAGAAAATGCTATTCTTTAATAGATCTACCATAAGAAACCAGTTTGTTATACGTTCAAATTAATAATGATTATAAAGTAGTTATATGTACCTTCTTAAATACTAATTTAGTTAGTTGACAGCATTTGCTTGTTTCAAATTTTTATTAAGGCCTTTTGCTTTTATTTTATCTATGGCAAAAGATTTTACAATGCTAGAAATTGTTTTGGTCAAAACGATATTTTAATTATTCCAATCATAAAAATATTCACTCACTAAATATTCCATTTGTATTCATGATATTTTTTTTATATTTCTAATCAAGTATTGTGTTTTATTAAAAAACTTGTTGAAATAATTGGATTGTTTTATTTATATCTGAAAACTACATCTTTTTATATATTTCTAATCAAGTATTGTGTTTTATTACAAAACTTGTTGAAATAATTGGATTGTTTTATTTATATCTGAAAACTACACATTTTTATATATTTCTAATCAAGTAT
>CAKKLC010000814.1:18012-36082 GCA_918559645.1 Ceratonova shasta | reverse complement strand
CTAAATAAATTTCTCTATTTTTTTTTTGTACAAGCCGCGGCTTATATACGAGATTTTAGGGTCGTCTGATCTCGAATAAAAGCCACACCCCGTAATTTCAAATAAAATTCCACTTTTTTTGTACTATCTGCGGGTTATATACTACATTTAAGTGTAGTCTGATCTTAAATATAAGCCACACCCCGTAATTAAAAATAAAAATCCACTTTTTTTGTATAAGTCATGGCGGTGCATGGCAGTTATTCGTCGTTTTTGAAAAAAAAATTAAAATAAAAATTAATTTATATGCAAAAGACTAAGTAGTAAGTTGAATCGTTTAGTTCTTTCGGTTTTATATTCCCAGAGACACTGAATTAAATATTCAGAATACTGACTTTGGGATAGTCCAGTTCGTTCCCACAATAATCTCTTCAAGTATCCCCAAAGACCTTCAATCGACTTAGTATGGACAATAAGATCTTCTGGATCTAAAAAATTGATGAAATGATTCACATTTTTATGCTCAAACTCTGCACTCTCTCTTAATGCTACAGAATAAGCCCTTCATTAATCTGTGATGATGGTTATTCCCGGAACTACATTATCATTCATAATATTTCCCATAGTTTCCGCATTCCTATTGGATACAGGGATGATAAAAGCTTTTTTAGATCCTCTTTCTATTCCACCATCATACCATTGACCATAAGTCAAACGACCACGGTTATATTTTCGTTTAAAAAATAGACTTTCATCTATTTTGACTATTTTACTTAAGCCATCTTCGTTGACTCCACCGATTTTGCCACTTGTGGTTACCATATATTCACAAATTACTTCTCTAACCAAGTCAGCATACTCCGACATAGTATGTCTAAAAATTTGTACCTCATAGGCTATATCTTAGAAAGATGATCTTTTTATGTATTTATACATAATTAAAAAACTAGTCTTCATTTTTAATTTTGTCCCTTCGAACCAGCTATTATTTCGAACACTACAAGAAAAACGACAAGATATTTTACACATCCAGTAAAAACTATCAGAAGATTGTTTTCGTTTTACGTAAGACATTCTTGTTTCACTATCAGATTTAGGACACAACATAGTATTAGCAATGATACCAGAAATGGCCAAGAAGATATTAGCATCATACCCATTGGACATATTCTGACAAATAAATGTCTCTGAGATAATTAAGGACTCAAAATCTTCAGCTCTTCTTAGTTCACCAGGATTTACAATGTTTTTTTACACAAGTTCGTACCTTATAAGTTAATCTCTTAAATTTATCAAAAACGACAAATAACTGCCATTCACCGCCGCGGCTTATACACGAGATTTTACGGTACTTTTAAAAGAATTATAATACTTTTTCTTTTTATATTTCATCAATAATTAAACATGAAATGAATATAATTAGATTTTAAATTATAAATATTTTATCAAATTACACAAAATAATTTCATATTTCTGTCTTTTAATTATTGTTTATAAATTGAAAATGTGAGAATATACATTTTTTTTTATTTTTGGTATTATAAAATGTAAAAATCTAGGTATTTTTTAGTTTATTTTTTAACATTTCTATCCTTAACTACCAAATGATTATTATGGCTGCTGTAAAAAATAGATAAAAGGTTAATAATATAGATTTATGGAAGAATCCAGAAACCAAGTAGTATTATAATTTTTAGTTCATTTTGAAGTATTCTCTTTACTTATATAGATTCACATATATTTTATTCTTAGTAGATATTTATGATAACTAGATTATAAATCATTTTCTAATCCACATTTTTGTCAGTCATCTTTAAAAAGGAGATATATTTACTTATAGAAAGTTAAAAATGCAAAAGATTCATTTTATACCAAAATATACTTATCATTTAAATAGCTCAAAATTCAAGAATTTAATTCGTTGTTTTTTTAGCAAACCATATATCCAGGGATAATAATTTTTATTATCAGTAAGCACTTTTTTATGTAATAAATAAATATATTTTTTAATTTTTCTAGTTTCATAATTATTCTTAATTAATTTGGTGCTCTCATTAAAAACTTTGGACTATGGAACAAAAATATTTATAATAAAACCCATGCATCTTGAAAACGATATAAAAATTACTTTAATGACAAATGAAGACATGTGCTCTTACCATATAAGCAACAATTTTATTCTTGATTTGGTACAATGTAAACATTTCCAAACTGGCATTCAGTAAAAACAATGCTCGTACGGTTGGTTTAATTATGACTGGAGATGTTTAAATCATACGTTCGACCACTATCAAGCTAATATTTTACCTACCAGAATTAGTATTTTTGAAACAATATCAATACAAGTTAGGAAATTTTTAAAAATCACTGTTTAATGCACCCAAGGATAAACTCAATCGGAGATCTTGATTTTTATTGGTGTTTCAAGACTAACATTGAGAAAAATTCGCGATATATTTGTAACAAAAATTTAGTTTTACTTTCGATTGTCTCCTATAAATTAGATGGGCTCGGTATAACTGTGCTTTTTGATGAGGTGAGGATTAATCACAAGGTTAAACGCCACATAGGAAGAGGCCTCGTTAAAAGGTTTGGGCTTTTGTAATAGTGAATACTTCAATAGGATTTGGTTTTATGCAGATTGTTGAAAACAGGTCCAAGAGAGTTTTGCTTCCAAAAATTGGGGATATTTTTGGTTGTGGATTTATCATTCACACTAATAAATGAACAAGTTATAACGATCTTGGAAAATTGAACTAATAAAAACATGCAAATATAAACAATTAATACTTTTTAAATTGTCCTATTACAGGTGTCAACAAGCAGACTGTTGAAAGCTTTAACAATAAATTAACTCTCAAGATTAAAGAAATGAAAGTTTTAAATGTTTAAGGTAGGATATTATCTCTTTTGATTTTATTTTTATTGATATCTTTAAAAATGATGCTTACAGCAAAATGCTTTATTTTCAAAAATTATTTTTTTGTATGGGCTATTTTTTCAAGTGTTATTACCGGGCCATTTTTTTTCATAATCCAAGACTTGAAGAAATATTGTTGGTTAGCAGCTGTAATAGAAATTATGAAGTACCATTAAAAGACGAGAGTTATTTCATAAATATAGCTTAAAGAATCCTTTCTCCTTATTAAGAACTTGTTAAATTGAGAAAGATTTACGAAAGCTGTACCTTTTTCGTCACTAATGTACATTAAAACTTTAAAATTTTATGAAAGCATTTCTAAATTTATGTCATTCTGGTAAATATCACCACTACAACAGTAGCTTCTTATAAGTTAATTTTATTATATGTTATATAAGAGAAGAAATTTCTCTAATATTTAGACCTAAAGAAAGCTTTCTGATGAAAATATTTTTACACAAGCAATTTTACTGGAATCAATTTAATTAGAATAAACTTAAATAAATTATTCATGGGAAGGTTTAAAATTATAAACAAAACAAACTTCTATTTTTTTTGGGAACTCTTAGTTATGATAGCAACGCATCATCAATATTCAGATCGTTAGTCTATTTCTTTTATAATTTATCTTAAGCAACAACTGTAGGAATAATACTCAGCATTTTTTGCAACTGAGGTATCATAATAACTAGAGTTGATACTGCAAAGTTATGGTTAAGGATTTTTTGATCGAAATATTTTAAGGTTTAATCACTATTTGAGGAATTTGTAAGTAAAGATGACTCTTCTTCGAAATCCCCCCTTATCTTATCTTCTAATTAATTTAAAAAAAAAGATAATAATAAAAGTTAGTTAGCTGGATTAATTGCACTAACAGCTGCAACAAAAATAATCAAATCGTTTTTAAATCTTTCTCTCCACATAAATTAGAGCAGATGAGTCTCTAGAGTTGTTAGATCAGATCCACATTTTTTTTGTTCTAGCAGTTTATAGATTATTTTATATTTCAATGACAAAAATTAGAAGATAAGATAACGATGCGATTTCGAAGAAGGGTCAGATATATGCACATTTTTTCATTACTTTTATGTGATAACTACATTTAGAGCCAAAAATATCACTTCAACTCATTTTTAATTCCTAAAGAAAGCTTAATTTAAATTTGTATTAAAAAAACGATGACGTTAAATTTTTTTTTTAATTTTTTATCGTATTGGGCAAATAGATCTTTGTTCAAGTTATCGTTATTAGATGACTGTAAAGTTTTAAATTTAGTCACACATTTTAATGACTTTTCAAAGCGTTAAATATTTTTTAAATTATTAAAAAAACATCTAGACACCAGGAATTTAAAAAAAATGTATCTTGTAATACAAAATTTATGGAATAGACAGATAAATAGATAAAACTAACTCCTGAGTAACATTGTTTTATTAAAGGAATTAAGCCATTAAGTTTAGCAGCACATTAAAAGCGGTAATTTTACTAAACATAAAATCTAAATCATCAAGTTAATTGGTAATAAGGGATAAAAATGAGGCGGAATTGATTTTCTCAATCTTTTAAAAACATAAAATATAAATAATCATGTTAACTGGTAATAAGAGATAAAAATGAGACGAAATTAATCGTCTGAATCTTTAAAAAAAAATAAAATCTAAATCATCAAGTTAAATGGTAATAATGGATAAAAATGAGTCGGAATTGATTGTCTCAATCTTTTAAAAACATAAAATCTAAATCATCAAGTTAACTGGTAATAATGGATGAAAATGAGACGGAATAAATTGTCTTTATCTTTTAAAAAATTAAATCTAAATCATCAATTTAACTGGTAATAAGGGACAAAAATGAGGCGGAATTAATTGTCTCAATCTTTTAAAAAAACATATAATCTAAATCATCAATTTTACTGGTTATAAGTAATAAAAATGATGCGGAATTAATTGTCTTAATCTTTTAAAAACATAAAATCCAAATCATCAAGTTAACTGGTAATAATGGATAAAAATGAGTCAGAGTTGATTGTCTCAATCTTTTAAAAACAAAAAATCTACATTGCAACTTTTATCATCTTAAAATATATAGAAAAGATAGAAAATCCAACTATTGCATTTTGCATCCTTAGTCTTATTCAATAATACAGCAAAGTAATTTTTCTTGTTTACATTATTTAAATTATATTAAAGTACAGAAATTGACTTATAACTTTTGATTTTATTTTGTACATCATCTGAAAATCAATAGTTCTTTAAAGTTTAATAGATTTAATAGATTTTAATTATCGTTTGTGGGAATTTAATCACTAATTCTAGTCGTGCAAGGAATTCCAACAATATCATTATACAATAAACATCCTTATAACTAATGCCCGTTCATTGATATAATCTTCTGATGTTAAAGATGAAACTTTAGACTTGTTAATGTATTAAAAACTGCTTCTTGGTGACAGGATCACTTTTCATACATTTTAAATGCTATAACTGTATATCATCAAACCAATAATCTATTAAAAGTGAATTATTTGTCTGATTCAGTACAGATTTTACAAATAAAACTACAATTTATTCAAAATATGACAGTACTAAAATCAAATAAATTACTATTTAAAATGGCAAATATATTGGCTACTAGTACTGTTACTGTTACAAGCAAAAATAAAGCAAATATCACTAATCGCTATATTATCATTTAAACCATAAAGTTTTATGCGGAATTATAAGCTGTTGACAGCAAGTGTTAAAAAGTTTAAACAGTATAAAAGAAGCAATGAATAGTTTTTTTAATCACTATTTAAGAAATCAAATAAAAAATGTTTTTGAGATAGTGATATATGATATTTTTTTTAAATAGAAACCTCAAAAATGTCAGGAATAAAGATAAATAGACCCTTGTGTCTGTTTTACCCTAAAAAATTATTATATGAACTTATAATTACAAATTATTACAAAAGAAAGTAGTAATATGTTCTCATAAAATCACTTAAGTCATAAAGTATAAAACCCTCAATTTTCAACGAAACCCATATTTTTCGGGTAAAATATCATTAATTTAAATGATAATGGGATCCATACTTATATTTATTTGCTTCATTTGACAAAATGAACTGTATATACAATTGATTTATGTATTGAAAGATACTGTTGCAATATTTTATTATACAAAATGTAATCCATGCAGAGGATAATTTAATAAATTTAAACTACCATTTATACTCAAGTTATGTGATTCATTAAGAAAAATTCAAAAAACAATCAAAACCTAATAAAATTTGTATTGCTTGAGATTTCAAATTTCCTACACTTTTATATATGACTTAGATGATTTATTTTGTTAAAATTTGATGATAATTCATTATCTTGTTATAAAGTTGATTTATGGGATCTATTTAATTTGGCTATGAATGTTTAAATCACAAATTTACAAAACTTTGAGGTTTTATTTTTTAGTTTCGTCTTTATGGGGAATTAAAAAAGATTAATTTGCTTTAAAATTAGAATTCTTTATTTAGATTTGTCATAAATTTAAACTTAAAAGTAGACATAATCATGAATAAATTTTTAGAATATAAGGTGTATGACAATTTTTTAATTTAATTGAATCCAAAATTTGTAAAATTTCCATGAAATTGATAAATCAATGTTACAAAATTATGTCAAGTGTTTTTAATCATGATAAGAATGAAAATGTTTAATTTCAGAAATCTAAATTTGTCATTTTATCTTTAAAAAATAAATAAAGACAAATACTTGACATAAAATAAATTCTTAGTTGAGTAATAAAAGAAGACAGACATTTAAAATTTATTTATGTAAGAAAAATAAGTTCTAATTTATAGAAAAAAAAACACTGGTGAAATAAATAATCGAAGTTAAATTGAAGGATGTAAAGTATAATATATATATAAATTTTTGATAATTTATTTTGTATTAATCATTTTAATCTTTTCAACTCGTTATTGACCCTTAAAAGAATATCTGAACAACTTACAAATGAAAAAAATGTTGTAAATCATTTAAAAAAACTGTAAATTACAGATAAAAATGGAGTAAAAAAACTGTAAATTACAGATAAAAATGGACTAAAAAATTGTAAATTACAGATAAAAATGGACTAAAAAAACTGTAAATTACAGATAAAAATTATCTAAAAAAACTGTAAATTACAGATAAAATGGACTTGAAAAACTTTAAATTACAGATAAAAATGGAGTATAAAAAACTGTAAATTACAGATAAAATGGACTAAAAAAACTGTAAATTACAGATAAAAATGGACTAAAAAAACTGTAAATTACAGATAAAAATTAAGTAAAAAAACTTTTCTTTGTGCTAAATATAATTATATTTAAAAAACAATATTAAATATTCACACCATTTATTATAGTTTTATTTTGAATATTAAAGTTTTTGTGACAAGAATTGAGTTCATCTATTTTGGATTAAAAATTACCTAATTATGTCAAATTCTATGTTTTTAAACTTTTATTAAATTATTTTATCTTTTAAATATCATTGTTTAATGTATGATTATTGCTTAATAAGTATCTTGATGTTTAAAAATAATACTAGCATCACATATTTTAATAAAATCATTTCTTTTAGGTCAAATCTAAATTTGTCACCATTTTAAAATATGAATAATATTACTAAGTTAAATTAGGTAGGTTTCATATTCTAATGTTGGAATTAACTTTTAAAAAATTAATGAATTATTTTTGATTTGATAGAGAATGGAATCATTATATTTTTGTAATGTTTAATTATATTTTTACCTTCAAAATATAACATAATATATCAATGTTGAATTATTATAAATATACAGCAGGAAAATTAAAAATTTTTATGAAGTATTAAAACGTAGAAAACAAGAATTTGATTTTTCAACTATTTAGTTTAATGAATACAGTTTAATATTTTTAAAAATAAAATATTTATATGAAGACATAATAAAAAATTATGTTTATTAACTATAAGCTTGACTTAATTCCATAAAAATTTAAAGAAAATTACAAAAGCTATTTAGAATATACTTATAGGATGAATATTAATAAATTCATTATAAAATAGAACAGAAATAATAGCAATAATTAAAGTCAAATAAATATTTATCCTTTTTAATTGAAGTTTTTAACTTTATACGCTAAATTTTTATTATACTATTACATTTATTTATGTTCAATGATTATTTTTAAATGTCTTTTTTCTAATTTCTTTTTAATTCTGAAATTAGCAAATGGTTGTTTTTCATTTAATGATAATTATTTTTTAAGCTAAAATTAGAAAATTGTATGTATTTAAACTAAATCATATTAAAGAACTATATAGAATCTTTTAGATGTATCATGATACAGTGGTTTTCTTTAAATGTAACAAATAAAAAAAATTAAAATAAGAAAGATAATTAAAAACAAACAAACAAAAAAACAAACAAACTAAATAATTAATTAATAATATTTATTAGAATTCTTGTCTTTTTATACATGTTACCACAAATTCTTCTACATAGTTAAAATAAGGAACCAAATAACATTTGATTATATTACATATCGCATTTATAGAAATATGGTTTAAAATTATAAGGGAGATTTATATATGAAAGCAATCCTATTTAAAATCAATAATTTCAATTTGATATAAGTGTTTATTTTAAGATGAATGATATATTATTATCTTTCTTTCATATCTTTTTTACAGATAATTATTATCAAATTTTCCAAACTGATATAATTAAGTTTAATTATATGCTTGTTCTTGAAGAAAATATTAAAATAATGGTCTTTTTTATTTATTGGCTAAAACTTAAATGTTTTATGATCTTTTATAAAAGAATTTTTCTTAAAGTCATTATAATAGGACTTTTATCATATTTTTTTTGCAGAAATAAAAATACCGAAATTGACTAAATAAATGATAACATCATTAATGTTGAATTTATTATGATCACAAAATTTAAGTTTTTTTTTAATAATTTCTATTTAATTTATCTATTTGTTTCAGTAACTATTAGTGGTATGAATTTTTAAATAGTTTTCAAGTATTTTTGTAACTTTATTAAAACTAAATAAAAATGCTACTCAATAAAAACTTGTAGCAATTAAATCCTACTTAAGTTGATTTCTGGGGCTATAATCAATCAGTAGATGCTTCATATAAGAATAATAAAAGAAGTTTTTTGTAATTTTGGCCAAATTCAGTGTGTAATTGAAGTTGATCTTGCCGTCATTGTATTGTTTTACCAATAACTAACTTTTATATATAAGCTTATTATTTTTACAAATTTAAAATTAATTATTAATTTATCATTTTTAAGAATTTATTTAAATCGTAAATTTGTATAACTCATATTTTTACATATATTGAACTATAATAAATTCTTTAATACAAAACAACGTAACAAACCTAGAGTAGCTAATTCAGGAACATTCTTATAGTAAACTAATTATAAATATTTCCTATATTTCCCATATGTAAAATATAATTAACATTCTAATATTTACATATTTATAATATTGGGAGAATACTAATAAATAATAATGTATTTACTATATATATAATGTTTATATATATGAACATTATTTCACATAAATTGATTGATAATAATACCTATTATTATTCAGTATTTGTAAAAGTTTAAAAATATGCTTGATTATATTAAGAATAAATTAATTATTCATATTAAAATGTTATTAATTCATAGATGTTATTATTTTCAGAATATTTAATCTATCAAATGCTTCATTATCAATTCTTTTTATATACTTCTCTTTATAAATAATTATACAAAAGAAATCATTAACCTATATCACCTCATTTGTATGTTTTATTAAAGATAAAAAAAACTATTTCCAACCTTTTAAAATCAGATTTTTTTTAAACTGGCATTTAAGTGTATTTATGTTTCTATTTAATTTAATTAATCAATTAAATATGTCAGAATCTGTTCTTTTATATTCATCATTAAAAATTATTAAATAGTTAATTATTAGTTAGTAATAAATCAATTACCATATACTTTGATACTTTTGATAATTACAGATTATGAATTTAAATTTAAAAGGTATTTTTGTTTTACACTTTAATACATTATAAAGGATATTATTTTCTTTTTAAATTTCTTATTTTGACAAGATTAAATTGATTTTTATATTTATATTATAGGTGTTTGATATTTATTCATTGTATAAGTATATAAATATATACCATAATAATAAAAGACATAATCTTTAAGAATCTCAACTCCTTACAAAGTTAACTCAAAATTTTGGATCAGTTAAAATAGAAACATGACGCTTCTTCGTATACCCATCCTTATCTAATCATAGGGCGCTTCTTCGGAGTCCCATCGTTATCTAATCATATGGCGATTCTTGGCAATAACCACCGTTATCTAATCATAATATTAATTTAAAAAAAAAGTAACTTTATTTAGCTGGATAAATTTCACTAACAGCTTTAACAAACATAATAAAATTGATTTTAAATCTTTTTCTAAATATCAATTCCCCAGATGACTCTCTAAGGTTGAAGGAAGATTTCCACATCTTTTTTTGTGTTCTAGCAGTTTAAATATTTTTTTATCGTTCATGCGATTAAAAAAAATTAATATAAAGATTAGATAATGGGTGGATATTGAAGAAGCGCCCACATATGACGTTGTTTTAAACTGATCATAATTTATTTGGAAATGTAACCATAATAATAATGTGTTTTACGAAATTCTTAATTTAATTTAAATTTATTTCTTGGCGCTTTTTTCTAACTATTACAGATTTTTATGCTTTTTTTACAGATCCAAAATCTAAAATATAATGTAAGATTTTTATGCATATAATGTCTTCTTATAATTATGTATAATTTTTTGGTATTAAAATATATGAAATCTTGTATTGTTTCTTTGAATTTCATAAAAATAGTCATTTTATATATATAATTTTAAATTATTTAATTTTATAATATTGTTCAGTCTTTTGAGTTACTAATATGTTTTTAATCTATATTTATTTTTAAAGAGAATATTTTAAAATAGAAAAAATGTAAAGCTGGAATGACTTTATTATAATTATTTGAAAATAAAAATCAAAGATATTAGTAAATTAATTGTCATAACAAATTTGTGTTCAAATAAGACTTTTAGGTTCAATATTCTCATAAATACAGAATGTCATATGTACTCTTAAAATACGGATCGATTAATTTAAGTCTCTTACAAATGGAAAAGTATCTTGATTTTTATTAGAAATAAAATTCTAATAGATTTTTAATTATAAATGACTTATTTCAGGATAAAAATTACATCTAAAAATGTTTAACATTTGAAAATCAAATGGTAATTATAAATTATTTATAAATACAAATTATACGTCAAAATGATTAAAATTTGAAACATTTAAATTTTTATTTTTAATGACTTAGATACATACTACTCTTATGTAAAAATGATTAACCCTTGAAATATCAAATGGTAATTATAAATTACTTAGTTATAAATACAAATTATGCATAAAAATGATTAACTTTTGAAATGTCAAATGGTAATTTTAAATGTCTTATTTATACATACTAATTATACGTAAAAATAATTAAAATTTGAAACATTTAAATTTTTGTTTTTAATGAATTATATACTAATTATACGTAAAAATGATTAAAATTGGAAACATTTAAATTTTTGTTTTTAATGACATTTATACATACTAATTATACGTAAAAATGATTAAAATTTTAAACATTTAAATTTTTGTTTTTAATGACTTAGATACATACTATTCTTATGTAAAAATGATTAACCCTTGAAATGTCAAACGGTTATTATAAATTACTTATTTATAAATACAAATTATACATAAAAATGATTAACTTTTGAAATGTCAAATTGTAATTATAAATTACTTATTTATACATACAAATCATACATAAAAATGATTTAAATTTGAAATGTCAAATGGTAATTATAAATTCCTTATTTATACATACAAATTATACGTAAAAATGATTTAAATTTGTAACAGTAATTTTTATTTTTAATGACTTAGATACATACTACTCTTATATAAAAATAATAAACCCTTGAAATGTCAATCGGTTATTATAAATTACTTATTTATAAATACAAATTATACATAAAAAATGATTTAAATTTAAAACATTTAAATTTTTGTTTTTAATGACATGTATACATACAACTCTTATGTAAAAATGATTAACCCTTGAAATGTCAAATGGGAATTATAAATTACTTATTTATACCTTAAAATTTTATGTCAAAATGATTAACTTTTGAAATATCAAACGGTAATTATAAATTACTTATTTATGAATACAAATTATACATAAAATGATTTAAATTTGAAACATTAAAATTTTTATTTTTAATTACATTTATACATACAAATTATACGTAAAAATAATTAAAATTTAAAAAATTTAAATTTTTGTTTTTAATGACATATATACATACTAATTATACGTAAAAATAATTAAAATTTGAAACATTTAAATTTTTGTTTTTAATGACATATATACACTAATTATACGTAAAAATGATTAAAATTTGAAACGTTTAAATTTTTATTTGTAATGACATTTATATAATAATTATACGTAAAAATGATTAAAATTTGAAACATTAAAATTTTTGTTTTTAATTACATATATATACTAATTATACGTAAAAATAATTAAAATTTAAAACATTAAAATTTTTGTTTTTAATGACATTTATACATACAACTCTTACGAAAAAATGATTAACTTTTGAAATGTCAAACGGTAATTTTAAATGACTTATTTATGCATAAACCAAACTTTATTTCTTTTATACAAAGATCATATCAAAATCAACAATTATATAATAAATTATTTATTCTTTGAATAAAAAAATTTATTAATCATTAAAAATCACTACATCAACTATATAGAATCTATTTAAACTTGTAAATACTAACGGTATTAAGGCGTGTTAAAATTTTAATGCTTTTTGTTTTATCAAAGCTTGCTTTAGTTCTTTTATGCTCTAGAAAATTTATTTGCATAAAATATATAGAAATTATTTCATATTTTGAGTTTAGTAGCAATATTACAAATAAATATGAATTCCTAAATTTTTATGAATAATTAGTACTAATATTGTTTAAAGAAAATTAAATTGTTGGAAAATAGCATGAATATTCGTATTATATTTCAACTTATATTGAATTAGATCAATATACTAATAGAAGGGTGTATGTAAAAGAGGAAGAATATTGAATTCTATAAGAAAATAGCTTTTTAGCTATAAAAAGTAGAAAACAGAAATTAAATCTATGAAACAAACGAAAAATAAATTTTTCAAAGCTTTGGTTATTAATTTTGGTATTTAAATAATTTTTGAAAATTTCCGACAAAATTAAATTAGCCTAAAATCTTGTTTATAAGTCATGTCTTTGACAAAAAAAGATGATTTTATTTTTAAAAAGTTAATTGCAGCTTATACATCAGATCAGACTACCCTAAAATGTCCTATACAACCCGTAACTTATACATAAAAAAAGATAATTTTATTTTTAAAAAGTTCGTTGCAGCTTATACATCAGATCAGACTACCCTAAAATGTCCTATGTAACCCATGACTTATAGCAAAAAAGTGCAATTTTTATTTAAAATTACGGCTGCCGCTTATACAAAATGCCGCTTATATTTGAAATTTCAGGGTAAAACATTTTCAGTTTAAAAAATTAGTTTCTTATATAATTAAATCGTATCATAAATTTTAAACTAGATTGACCTTTATATACATGTGATCACAAAATTTAATAAAATTTTTCCAGATCATTATATTAAGAGAATAGCACAATTTTATGGTTTAAATAGTTAAATAAAATTTAAATAGCTAAGACCACAAATAGCCACCATAAAAATTATACTGATAAATATTTATTTAACAAATGGTGCATGTGGATGATAAAACCTTTTTTAGGTTATATGACGTTTTAAAAATAAAATAATAAAAATCATCGATTTATTTGTAATAATTGAATCAAAAGATTAAAACCTCTTATTTTTCTCTGTTTTTTACTCACATAAAATTTTAAACAAACAGAATATTGTAACTCCGAGATCCCGCTGTGAACCTGCAATATTCGTTTTAAGTATCCCAAAAACCTTTAATTAATTGAGTGTGGACAAATGGATATTATGGATCTACAAAGTTCATTGATTGATTAATAATTATATATATGAACTCTGTGCTATCTTTAATGCTACATAATAAGCACCCATATTTTAGCAACAATAATAGACCAGGATAAACGTTATGATAAATAATTCATATAATTGTTTCGGAATTTTTATTTAAAATGGATATGATTAAGGACTTCCTCGTACTTCTCTCTATTCCTCCTACATACCATTGGCTATCAGATAATAACGTACGGTTATATTTTCTTTTAAAAAATAAAGTTTCTTCTATTTTCACTATTTTGCTCGAGCCGTCAAAATTGACACCACCATGCTTGTTACTTGTTCTTACCATATAATCACAAATGGATTCTTTAAAAAGATTAACATAGTCAGACACGGTAAATTTGTCAACTTTTAACTCAAAAGTTATGGTTTGAAAAGATGATTTCTTTATGTATTTATAAATTATTACGAAAATGGTTTTCATTTTTAATTTTGAACCTTCATAAAAGCAATTTTTTGAACTCTGCATTAAACTTGACAAGTTAATTTGCACAATAAATTAATAAAGATCTGGTAATAAACCTCATTTAATATTAGAAATTCTATTCCCATCATTAGAAATGCGTCAAGACATTGTATTATGAATTTTTTGTAGCTTGTTAAAAACACATTTGTATCATAATCGCTAATTAATGTATGCTCTATGTATGTCTCAGAGATGATCAAGCTCTTCAAATTTTCCTCTGAGTAAAGTTTTTCCAGCCTTATGACTTAGTTTACAGATCTACCTAGCATGTAAGGTGAGTATTCAATTTTTTTAAAAACGTCGTATAATCCACTTGTACCTAACAAAAAATTTCATTATAGAAAAAAATGTTTTTAAACAGTAGATTGTGATACTGATAAGTGTAATTTCTCAATTATTTTGTCAATTAAAATATATGTCGAAAATCTAAAAATGGTAATCATTTTCAAAATAAAGATATCAATCACCGTGTTCTTATAACAAAAAAAGAAGCATCTTTGCTAAGAAATGCTTAAGAAAGATTTATAAAGTTTCCAGAATTATTATTTTTTAATTTTAATCTTTTAATTTTCAAACCTGCCACAGTATCTTATAGAAAATTAAAAAAAACTTTTTTATTGATAAAAATAATTTCTGCAACAACCAAACGTTATATCTTATTTATGAATACCAGTTATAAAAGGGTTTAAAATTAGATCTATACCTCACAATTAATTACGATATCATGGGTTTTTAAAGGATGGTAATAACATTTCAAACTATTCTTTCAATAAAACTAGTAATTTGATATTGGAATAATTATTAGTTATTAAATCTGTTTATAAAATTAAAGAATTCTGATAAACTTGACCATAATATAGACTTATATGAATTCAAGTTCTTAATAAATTCAAAAAATCAGTATCAAGAGTATTTTTAAACTTGCTAACTTTTATATCAAGTTTTTTTTATTAAATTTACATATCTCACGACCATATATAAATTTTAAATATACCTTTTCCTTCATACGAATGACGCCTAATAATAAGCTATACCTTAAAGTCTGCTAAAATTTAAATTTTTTTTAATTTTGTTGGTAAAAGGATATTGCCCTTATAACTTTTTCATAAAAACTTAAAAAAAAGTTTATAAAACAGTCCATTATTCTAGTAGATATCAAACTCATAATATAATGTTCAGAAAACTTTAAATTTTTCAATAATTAAGGAAATTTATTCTATATTAAGTAAGTCATATGCTCTAACTGGGTCATAATTTTTAATTATAAGAGACATATTATTAAGATATTCTTCAATATTAAATTTTGAAAATATTGAATCTATACTGGTAGAGTTGAAATATGATCTATTAAATTCCAATTCTTTTTCAGCTAAATAGTATTGAGTAGCCAAGTAATCAAAAACATGTTTTCCGTTATAAAAAGAAGAAAATGATCCAGTTAGAGAATCATTACATGAATACAATATTGAAGTATTTTTAACTTTATTATAATTAAATTCAACATAAGCTTCTAATACATCACTCATACTAATACTACTTTTTGGCACATTTAAATTTAAGGCTTCTTTCCATGAAAATTTTTCTATATCCTTACAAATATCGTAAAAATTAGTTTCTTTTTCAGAATCATTATACAGAAAATATTGTGAATGAATTTGTTCGTATCGATATAGTTTATGAGATAGATTAATGTTTGTATGATTGTTTTTTTCATTTAAACTTTGAGAATTACAAGAATGAAGCCATTCTATGATTGATTTCTTATGATTCAAGTGGGCATAACCTATTGCTCCTTTTCCTAAAGAACCAAATGACAAATAAGTTAGATCATTAACAAATTTATCTGAAGAAATTTTGGGTTCACATGTCCATAATTTTATAAGTTGGTTAGATAACGATAAAACCAACTCTTTGTTATTAAATGGGATAAAAATTGAATTATTAGTAGAATAAAATGTATTAGAGTACTTTAAATCTCTTATAAAAGATGAGGTAGATAAAATAGTCTTGAAATTATCAATAAATCCCAAATTCTTGTCCAATTCATTGTTTTCTATGTTACTTGATATTATGTTTTTATTTGGGTACTCGTCAGATATGTGTTCTATTAAATAATTACTCAAGAGACCACTGATAGATTTGTTGTCAATAATAAAGTAAAAACATTGAAGGTTATCGTATTTTTCTATATTATAACGAAGTATATTTTGAATATTTTCTATGTTTAACAACGAACTTTGGTATTCCTCAATACATTTTGATTGTTCTAACAAAGATTTTGAAGTTTTTTCCATAGGTTCTTGAGGTATATGAATTTTATCGTAATGAGAATTGTTCATCTCTTCTTTACTAAAATTGTCTACATAAATTATTTTGTTTTCATTTGTATCATTCATCTTTTTACCAACTTCACATCCATCAGCACCAAAACATAATGAAATCATTAGTGGATTGCGCAAGTACACATGTAGCATTAACTATTTTAACAACTACGATTTATTTATAATTTTACAAATTGACAAGAATAAATTTAATATAAAGAAAACCAATTTTTAGTTTGAAAATTTAACAAGACATGATGTTTTATAACAGATATTGGCTATTAAATATTATTTTATTAATATATACTGCGCGCGCATATATTTATTTCAAGTACTTATTACATGAAATATTAAATACAGGAATATCTCGCAAAGCAATAATAATACCAATACGGTTTTTCTATTGGTTGGTTTTTTGAAAATTATAAAATATGGTGCTTTTAAAAACGATAAAATTGAATTTTTGAAATTAAAAAAATGTTCTTTAAATAACATTTTTCTGTATTTTTTTAAACGTGTGGCTCGTGTAAAATAATTTGTTTTGTTAATTTTAACACGGAATTTGTAGTTTTAATAACAACATTTTTATAAGTTATACCTACGGCGTCTAAAATGCAGTTTTTATGATTTAAATGCAATAAAATCGCATTTATTTTTTACCCTTGATATGGGACGAAAAAAGGAAGAAATGTACATTCAAGTAACGAAATATGGGTTAAACTTTACTTTGGGGAAACTTTTGGTAATAATTCGGATTCATGTCGGGTGAAATTTTTTAAGAATAACTAATATTAACTTACAAAAAATTATAAATCAAATTTATAACCTTGATTGTTTGTGAAAATATTTCGTGTGAAAATTTTTTTTAAACATATACTCCGCTATTTATCCATCAACTGATTCTGGAGATTTATTTGTAATTTTTCTAAATTTTTTTTTAAAAGCGACCCAGGTAGCTTCTACTTTTTGCGTGTGTGTACCATCTTCCGCTATAAATTGCCTATCATGAATTACAACTGAGTGCGTAAATCCAAGATCTTCCAATTTATTATAACCAGTCCAACCATCAGTGTGAATAATTGTGCGTGGAGCAACATTATTCAAAATTATGTTTTCCAATTCTTCCCTGGATCTAACATTAGTGAGTACTATAAACATTTTA
>CAKKLC010000797.1:36616-53248 GCA_918559645.1 Ceratonova shasta | reverse complement strand
ATAAACTAAATTTATCATAAAAATAGCTGTTATGATAGTTATTGGAAAGTTTATTGAATAAATTTATTCAATATACTCATATGATATATCATAAACTTCATTTATCATAAAATACCCCTTATGATAGTTATTAGAAAGTTTATTTAATAAATTAACAAATGGAGAATATTTTTAAATTATTCATACATTTTTTTGATTATAAAAGGCATTGTTTTATTACTCTTGTTTGATAAATTTTGACTTTTGTTTTATTTAGTAATTTAACACATTGAGAACTTAAAATAGTTGGATTATTTCTTAATTTGTTTAAAAATAAATATAGTAAATTCTCAATTTTAAAAAACTGAAAATATTGGGTTATTGTTTCTATTAAACAAGTATTATATTTATTATCCAACGTTCCCATAGAATTATCAATTCAAAACATCCTATACCTATATTCATTCTTATATGTCAAATATCTATAAAGTATATGATAAATAAATGTCATAAAATATTAAAATCTTTCAAAATATTTGACAAAAATTAGAGTAATACAAACTCTAACATTTATATCAAAATAATTCAAAAATGCAATTTCACAAAAATTTATACCAGATTAATCCTTGTATAGACGATTATTTAATTAAAATGAACTTGCATAATTCTAAAAAGGTTTCAATGACTTATATTGATGCTGAATTTTATAAATTAAGTATAGCGGCATTATTGGATACAGGGTGCTATCATAATTTGGTAAGAAAAGATTTTTTCGAAGAAATCGAGAGAAAAAACAATTTGACCTTTCACTTGAGCCCCTGTGATTTGGTTTTAAGATCAGGTTCTCATGATATTCTACCTAGTCATGGTCAATTAGATCTTCAGGTTAAAATTGGTACAAAATTCTTAAATTTTAACTTTATTGTAGTTACTGGTTTAACTACTTGTTGCATACTTGGTATAAACTTTTTATCAACATCAAAAGCTACCATAGATTATAGTCAAAGTGTTTTAAGACTTAGCAATTTCTATGTTCCTATTTTCAGTTTACTTTTAACTTATAAAATAAATGAAGATATTTAGATTAGTTCTTTTGTGTTAATTTTTTAAAAATAAGGATTAAAATGTTTAATGAGGAACAGGATGATAGTATTCATAATCAAATAGAAGAATCTAGAGAAATAGATAATGAGTTTGAAATCTTAAGTGATCACTTACCTAATTTTAATAACTCTAGCCAGATTAAAGTAGCCAAAAATAAGTTTTATATGTCTTATCTTATAATATCAATGTGTTTATTCATGCTTGGGACCGGAATTGCACAATTTACTTATAACCAGTTGATTTATAGCCAAGAAAAAGGTTCAAATCTTATAATAAGGATTTCAGAACAGTTATTTATTGTCAGTTTTGCATTTTTAACATTTTCCCCAATTGGTATGATTTAAATTTAACTATTTCAGCTATGATTTTGCCAAAAATAGTCAAATATAAGAATAAAAAGTATGCGATGGTTTTACAATACATTTC
This sequence comes from Ceratonova shasta, assembly GCA_918559645.1. Classification (NCBI taxonomy): domain Eukaryota; kingdom Metazoa; phylum Cnidaria; class Myxozoa; order Bivalvulida; family Ceratomyxidae; genus Ceratonova; species Ceratonova shasta. Next base: position 51,739 of record CAKKLC010000797.1, on the reverse strand, counting down.
AATAATAATATCCCTGATATCACTTATAGTAATAACGTATTTAAATGTAAAACATTCCTTACCCGATAAAATAAAAATGTTTTCGTACTTTATAATAGTATTATTAATTATGGTATCGCTTCAAGTAAAATGACAATTAATTTAGGTTATACTGGCTGTTTGTAAAATTCTCCCATGTCATTGGTTTGGAAATTACAAAGATGTTATAAACGCATCTTACGAAGAGAATTTTATATACATATTAATCATTGCTACAGGGATTATTGCATGTGGAGCTGTTTACATAGACTATGTGTAATAAACATATAAAATATAGGGGGTTCGATCTGAATGTAACTCAGAAATTATTCTTTCCAGTTCAAGTGATTTCATCCTTGTTGATCACTCCATTAGTGATATTTACTAAATTTAATTTAAGAGAATAGTTTTTTTATTATTTTACAACCAGTATTTTTATAAAAATAAAGTTCGTCGTGCGCACGGCAATAAAGAGGTGGGAAATATAATATGAAGATTGTGGTAAACAGGATTTTTAAGATGAGGTTATCAAATTTCAATAACTATAAAAGGTTGCAGATAACAAATAAATCAAAATCATTTGGAAAAGTTCCAATTGAGTTGAGTTTATGTGAAGGGATGCTTGTTCATGTTATAAAATTACATGGTAAATTTATGGGAATTCATAAACAGGAGTTGAATGGGAATCATTATGTAATGAGTCCTTTAACAGATGATTTAAATATTTTACCTGGGGATATACTAGAAATGAAATTAATAAAAGGTAATAAAAGTTTAGTTTTTTATATATAGTATAATGAAAATTGTATTAAAAGAATTTTCTATTAAGAATATTCATGAAATACAAACAATTATTTATTTAATTTTATTAGTCAAAACATATTAAATGTTGGTTTTAATAGATTTAATAAAGTATAATTTTATATCGATACTCATAGATTATTTTAATTGTATATTAGAAGAAAAATTATTTATAATATTATATGAAACCGATATTGGTTGATTTTTCTGGATTATCTTAATTATCTATTTAGTTTTAATTTTACACTAATGAACAAATTAAATTATAATTAATGATAGTACTAACAGTTTAAATAAAAATAAATATTATTAAATTAAAATTTTATAGCCATATTCATAAATTATTTTATTTATATATTAGAAGTATTTATAGATATACAAAGTTTTTAAATATTTATATATTTTTTGTATTTAATATATTAATTCGACAGTTGATTGCTTTCTCCAAATTTTATTAATTTTTACTAATATACTAACAAAATAATATAATTAATGTATAATTTTTCATTCATATTATTTAATTTAGTTAGTTAGTTAATTAATTAATTAATTAAATTATATTATATTTAATGAGAATATTTTATATTTCAAATAAGAATAAGAATAAATATTATTTAATTAAAATTTTATACCCATATTCATAAATTATTTTATTTACATATTAGAAGTATATAAAGATATATAGAAAGTTTTTAAATATTTTTTTTTATTTAATAAATTAATTCGATATTCAGTTGGTTTATCTAAATTCTATTAATTTTCTATTTATATTATTTAATAAATATGTATTTATTTAAAGAGTGTTTTTAATAGTTTGAATAAGATATTAATTAAAATTTTATTACCCATATTCAAAAATTATTTTATTTATATATTAGAAGAATATATATATATACATTTTAAATATTTTTTAATATTTTTTATTTAATATATTAATATAATAATTCGATAATTGATTTCTTTCTCCAAATTTTATTTATATATTAGCTGTACATGAATATAAAGTTTTTTTATTTAATAAAATAATTCGAAAATTGATTGCTTTCTCCAAATTTTATTTAGTTTTACTTGTATACTAACAAAAAAATATAAAAGTTTTGTATTGAAAAGCCAATACTTGTGTAATTATTTTTTTTATAATATCAAAACTTTATTTTAAGTATTTAATATAGTTTTCTATCCATATTTTGTAAATTTATGAAATTTTAGTATAATTATTTAAAGAGGTTTTTAAACCATTTTTATTAACTTTAAATTTTTATAATTTATCTTAAATGTAGTTTTTTTAATTATTTAATAATAAAATTATTTAGGAATACGTTTTAAACCAATTTCAAGTCATATTTTTCCGTATTCATACCATCATTTAATTTTAATCTTTTTAATAATAATTACAAAATATAATCATCAAGTGTAAATCATTATTCATATATATTGAAATTTGTTTTTATTTAATTAGCTATTTTTATTAAAATAATAATCAAGTATAGATTTTTTAAACATAAATTTTTATTTTAATATAATGATTATACACTAACTAAAAATTAAAAATTATAATTTTGAATTTTTATAGATTTGTATGATTTCTGAACCAATATTCTAGCGAATAAAATGTAATTTAATCACAAAAAAACCAGTTATTATATTTAATTAAATTTTTTTTTTTTAATTATTTAAGTTTATTTTATTAATAATTAAATCATAGATATATTCATTTTTATAAATAGGTTATATTTTTTTCTAAATAAAATCATGTCTATTTATTATATTATAAATTTTTTTAGGAAAAAAATTACTTCAAGTAATAAAAAAATGTGATTATTTTACAGGGAATATTGAATATGAAAAAGATATCAAGATTATATATGATCTTGTTGATAAATCAAAAACTTATCCACTTAATTTAAGCAAAGATTATAATATTGATACTAATAAATTATATGGATTTAATGTTTCATCTGACAAACTTATTTTTACTATTGATAAACCTCTAGGGAACATAAAACATCCACATACACGTATTATAAATCAGATGAATCATTATTCATTACAAGAACACTTAACAACTCCACATAATTCTACCAAAAATGATAATATTCCTATTTGGAATCCTACCAAAGGAGATTTAAAAAACAGGAGATCTTTTCTAGATTGTTGTGTATTTACAATTGATCCAGATACTTCTAAAGACTTTGATGATGCTATTTCTGTTCGTAAAAATAACCAAGACATGTCCATTGAAATTGGGGTTCATATTGCAGATGTAACTTATTTTTTAAAAACTCAACCTAAAATAGATGATGTAGCAAAATCTCTAATCACAACTCTTTATACCGAACAAAGAACTTATACTATGATTCCTGAAGATTTATCTTATGAAAAATGTAGTCTTAAACCTAACCAAGAAAGATTAACATATAGCGCTGTAATGACCTTTAATAGTGACGGTAAAATGACAGAATTTTGGGTTGGAAGGGGTATTATAAATTCTTGTTGTAGATTAACCTACGGTGCTGCAGATAATATTCTAGATAACAATTCAGACAATAATCTCTATGAGGTTCACGGAAAATATAAAGATATAAATATAATTGAATCTTTAAAAATATTACAAGAGTTTACTAATAAATTAGATATTGAATTAATTAATAAAGGGAGAATCAATATGTCTTCTAATGAACTAAAATTTGAACTATGCCCTGATAGTGGAATTCCCTTATCAATTAATAAAAAACCAGCTTATAAATCGTCAAAAATTATTGAACATTTAATGATTTTGGCAAATCAGAATGTTGCTTCCTTCATTCATAAAAAATCTAAAGAAAACACTACGTTACTTAGAAATCATCAGAAAGGAGATTTTTCTTTAGAATTAGAAATCGCTTCCAAAATTTTAAATATAAAGTATGACATTGACAATTTTAATTTAAATTCGTATGTTTCCCAAATTGATAATGATATTTTAAAATCCACTGTAATGTTATCTATTTTATCAAAAACTAAAAAGTCTCATTATATAATAGCATCAAAAGATCTAAAACCCAGTCAATATTTTCATTTTGGCTTAAATTTGGATTATTATACTCATTTTACTTCTCCTATACGTAGATATGCAGATGTTATAGTTCACAATCAATTAAATAACATTCTTTATAATGAGCCGCTTCTATATGGAGAGAAACTACAAGAACTAGTTAATCACGTCAATTTGCAAAGCTGGAAAGCAGCTTTATTAGAAGGTTATGAAAAAAAATTATACTTGAAATCGTATTTAGAGAAAAATGGACCAATGAAAGTTAGCGGTTGTTGTTTTAGCCCAGCAAATGAGTATTCTAAATTTCCCAAATTACTAATACCAGAATTAGGATGTACAATATCTTCTCAAGATAAAAGAATGTTAAAGTTAGGGATGTTTGATTGTTGTGATTTTGAAATATCTGCAAGTGAAAAAAACTACAACTGGTTTGTATCTAGATTAATATCAACATAGTGTTTTAGATTTTTAATTTTAAGCCTATTTACTAAATTAAGTTGAATAATAATTATATTTGAACGTTACGCCATTGAATTTTGATAGTTGGATTATATTAATAGAAACATTTTTGTGATATTAACTGCGTTGTATTCTGGATAAAACATATAACAACGATATAATTATGAACTGGATTTTTAGATTATAAAATAAAAAAGGTAATTTTTACTTATTCATGAGTGCATTTATATTCCAAAGTCTTTATATAATGTAATGAATATTTGAAATATAAACGTCATTTCTTTAATATATCAAAAATTGTTGTTCCTTGTTAAACTGGTTCAAAAATTAATATTATTTTAATAAATAAAATTTTGTAATTAATAAATAAATCTAACTAGATCTAGAATTTATGTAGTATGATCTAATTATTATCTTTTCTAAAAACTGTACTAGTATTTCTTTAATAGAAGAATATTTTTTCTTGAGAGGAATAATAACTTCTTTGTAAGTTCCAAATATTTTTGATGATGAATTAATTCACAAAAAACTAATAATTGAATATAGGTTCAAAATGAATTTTGATTATATACGTTAGGGGAATTTTTCCCCAAAAAAAATAATCCTTAAAAAAATGGAAATAACTTACACAAAAAACTCAAGAAAAAATGAAAAAATTATTTATGGTGGAAATCGGTACTATTTATGTGGGAATTTAAAGAAAGGTGGAGATGCTTTACAAGAAATATAAATGAAGTATTATTGTTGAAGATAGAAAATTAAAAAGAATAAAAAGTGAACATTACCATGAAGGAAAAAATTTATCAGAGTTAAAAGTTTTAGAAACTGTAAGAAAAATATTAAATATTGCAATATCGGAAAATTTAAAAAAATAATACGATAATATTTGAAGCTACAAAAAATTTAGATAGTTATGAAAAAAGTTTATTGCCTAAAGATAAAAGTCTTAGAAGAAATATAAGGAATATAAGGAAAAAAATATAAATTTGACTTTTTTTAATAACTACGATATACCAAATCAATTTATTTATACAATTTCTGGTTCAAGATTTGTTCAATATGATTCCGAAATGAACGATATTAGTAGAATTATAATCTATTTTGATGATTCATTTATATATTTTTTTAAAGGATGAATTAATGGTTATGCGATGGTACATTTTAGTCAGCACCTAACAATGTTTATCAAATTTTAACAATTCATTGTGAAATTTATAATGAAATCTTTCCGAATTGCTATTCATATATGAACTCTTATAACAAAGAAACATATATTACAACGCTAAAAAAAATTGTTGAAATTTTAAGTGAAGTTAAAGTAATAGAAATAATTATTGATTTTTAAAAAGCTATTTAACAGACTTTTAAAGAAACTTTAGATAATATCTAGATAAGTTATTGCTTGTTTCATTTTGGGCAAATAATATATATAAATATTCAAAAGAACGGATTTCAAACAATTTATAATAATCTCAGTTTTAGAGATGATATAAGAAAACTTTTGTAATTGAATTTTATTGAACCTTCTAATGTAAGATCCGAATTTGCTATAATTTCGTCTTCTTTTAGAAGATACACATATAATATTCTTTATCTAAATAATTTTTAAGTATTTTGAAGAAAACATGCTTGAAGAAGAAATTCTTATATCACGAAATGCAAGATTAAATAATTTTAAGCCTATCACAACTAATAAGTGTGAAGGTTTCCATGGGTCTTTAAACAATTCTTTTAATAGTCCTCATCCAAGTCTTTCTTTTTCCTTAAATGAATTGAGAAAGTATAATTTAATTATTGGAAATCAAATATCATTATCATCCACATCTAATAATGATAAAAAAAGAGAATATTTAAAAAAATATTTGAAATTGAAAAATTAATTGATATGAAAAATAATTTTGATGATTTACATAGCTTTATTAATGCCATTAGCATTAGTTATTGATGGAAACTAGATCAAATGATTTTTTTTCAATTTTTTTTCTTTTTTTTTTTGGGAAATTTTCCCCTTTTGGGAGAAATTCCCCCAATCGATTATATAATATGAGGTTTCAATAGAATATTTTTCCTTTCAATATTCAAGAAAAAGAACATTTATTGCATTTAATAATTGAGTTAGAAGACTCAGTTATCCAAATTTGCATTAGACTATACTACCAATGTGGTTTTTATTAAATTATATCTCATAGAGTTTAGTAGGTAGCTAGATATTAGTCAGGAAATATAAATATGTATTCTAGATTCGATGTAAAGAAATAATCTTGTAAAAATTTTAAGTGCAGCATATTTCTGAATATATAATATATAGATTTGGTCTCATTTACTCTAAAACTGTTTTATTAATACAACATCAAAAGTTTTAATTAAACCTTAATTAAATAAATATATGTGAATCAAAAATTTCATAGTTGCATAATTTATTTTTTTCGACAAGTTCTTTTAGTTACGTCGTTATTTATCTTTTATTTGAAAATGTATAACTATAAAAATATGATTACAGTTAGTAAAAAGATTGATGGATTTAAGGTAAAAAAAACTAATTTTTTTCCTATACTTTTATGACATTTAATTTTAATTCATATAATATAAATAAATAATTTAAATATACAAACATTAGTAAATATATTTAATAAATATTTTAAATACAGAGATATAATGCATGATTAGATTAATCGTAAACTGGAATTTCGCCGAAAAAATAAACAAAAATAAAAATTTCAAAATTATGGCATATTTTACAATACAAAGATGAGGCATCATGATTTTGTCAAACGGCTATTTGTAAATAAATAACAGGGTGAATCGGGATAAAAAAGATGGAGGTGTAAATACAGATTCTGTAAAGCCTTTATAGTCACCAATGTCGGCAACCTAACAACAAAAAAGAATGATTTACATATATGTAGGTCGAATGAAGGCAAAAATGCTTCTATACTGGCAAAAGGAAAAATTAATAAGAAGTGCAAAGATACCAACAAAAATTGTACATCAATTTTTACCTGTGAATCTTTATCTTTGGAACAACAATCTCTTTCAAATCTGACTTAATTTGTCTGTCTTCGGGATTATGCAAGAAAATTAGGTAATCAACGCGATGATTATATCAGGATTACCAGACCATGTTGCTCTTTCTCTTTAATATACATTTTGTCGTAAAAAGTTTATGTAGTTTGATTCTGGTATACAGTCAGTCAAAAGATATTTAATTTTTTTTCTAATGAATTTAAATCCTACCTAGCCAATATAGAAGTAGTAGTTTAAGATGGAACTTTCAGGTCATCTCCAGCATAATTCTATCAATTATTAACTAAAAGTGTTATATCTTTGAAAAATTTAAACCTCTTGTTTTTATTCTACTACAAGAAAAAACTGAAGATATATATATATAAAAAAAGTCATGACATAATTAAATATTTATAAAATAACAAAATTTTACGTGGTTGTGAGCGATTTTGAGAAGGGCCTTATGAGCACTGTGTGATCCCTTAACCTAAGCATTGAGTTTTATGATTGCTTGTTTCATTACAGCCTGTGTATTTAGCGTAAAATTCAAAATTTTGGCTTGTCATCAGAATACAAAGCTAATACATCTATTAAACAATTATTTTAACTGTTGCTGAATTCGACCTATATTATTATGTCCAGGTTAAGAGAAGCCTATAATTTTATCAGAAATACGGTCAAAACAGCAGTAAATGCAAAAAAATATTATGATTTTGCGATTTAATTTAAGCGTACATTCTTTGGAACTGATATGTGTCCCCCTTTATTTGATCATAAATTTTAGAGTGTTTTTGAAAGGGTAAAAAAAGGTTTATCAAGTACAATCAATTTTCCGGAAGGCTGACATCGAGGTTAATAACCTTGTAGATGTCAGAAAAACAAACCTGGGTAGGTTTATTGACGCTTAACGTAGTGAAATGGAAAATACCAGAACATGTATTGCAATGTTTCAAATAGAAAAGTTTGAGGTACAAAGAACTTGTTTTAAAAAAGCACAAAAAATTAAAATCTATAGTGAAAATGAAAACGATATGAGCATTTCTGACATTCTCAGTTTTATAAACAACAAAAACTCTTAGGATTTTAAGCATTAAAATATCAATAAAAAGAAAAATTTCTTTAAATAATTTACTTTAAATCAAATTTATACTTTTTTGCTTATTTCTTGTAATTTATATAACATTTCTGGAAAATTCCCGTTTTTTTCATAATAATTCATTTATGAGAAATTTCTGCAGCCATAATTTTATAATAATTACATTAGTGAAAATATTTAATAAATATTTTAAATACAGAGATATACTGTATGATTAGATTAATGAATTTATTTATTTCTTACTATTCTATCATAATTTTGTATTAATGCATTCTCGATTTATACGTTCTGTTATAAACTAAATAACTTTGACCAATAATTCTTATTTTTTTTTATATTAAAACTTAATATTTTCTCTCATAGTTTTATTTTAGTTCTAAAAGGTCCCAGACATAATTTTTTTATATTTGAAATTCCAATAAAAAAATAAACATTAAATTATTAAACCTATTTTTGAATATGCCAGATTTTACTTATCATGACAAAATTCAATAAAACTCAAGCAGTAATTAAAGATTTATTCAACAATAAAAATATATATAAAAACAGTGTTAACAAAAATTTTTTTAAGGTTTAGAAAATGATTCTTTGAAGACATTATTATAATTTATAATATTTTTTTTAAATTTTAGTCTCTTGAAGTTCATTTTCAACAGAAGTAAATTGAATAAATAGAATTATATAACATTGTAAAAATATCAACAAAGTTGAAAATTCTTTACACTTAATATATTTTTAAAATTTATTCAATAAAGTAACATTTTAAAGTCTTTAACAGATAATTATAAATAATTTTGGTAGTTACTTAACATCATAATAATCCAAATGTCAACATTCCATTATTCATATTCGCAAGATTTCTTATTGATTAATTTATATTAGATTACTGGTTTTTTTAAATATTTAATTTTTAACTCCATTAACAATTGACTCTCAATTTTGTAATTAGATTTTTCTTTTGATCTCAAACTGAATCCTCCTATAACTCAAATTTTCTTTTATATTTTTAATCATCAATCGTATCATCTGAATCATATAGTTGAGAACATGATATAATAGAATTGTAACTTATTAATTTTTACAAAAACTTTCGGATCAACCCTTGTCTGCGATCGGCCCGATCGACGATGAGGATTGTATTATTTTATTAAAAACCTCCATAAAGAATAGTTTGGAAAAAATAAATGGTATGACTAAAATTGAGGTTGTAAACTGGATAGTTTGAAATCGAAAAATTTCTAGCGAATTTAAATGTGAACATTGTCAGAATTATATGCTTCTAAAAGAAAGAAAAACATAGTAATTGATCATTATGCAAGGAGATGCTGTAATAAAAGTTGTTTGTTTACAGATACATTAAAATCTATAAGATTGGTTCATTTATCTCTTCTTTTAACATTAACGGCAAGCTATTTATAAGTATTAATTTACCATGGGAATTTTACCTAGCAATCCGATATTGTCAAATATGTGTCAATAAATGAACAATCGCGAACTAAAATACGTAAACACGTAATTGAAAGAATTGTTGTTTATTTTTAAAACTATCCAATTAAGTTGGGTGGACCAGGCTTGATCGTAAAAGTTGATAAAACGAAGTTAAATTTTAACGTTGAAATTAATAGAGCCAGAAGCCTGGTGGAAGCGGTTTGGACTTTATGAAATTGTTGATACATCTTTCACTCCAGCTCGAAGATATATTGAAATAGTGAAGGATAGCATCAAAGAAACAATGACACCTATTGTTAAAAGAGTAGTAATGAAAGCATATAATATTCATTTAGATGAATGGAACTAATACGACAGTTTAAGTAAAGAAGGATATTTTTTGGATAAAATATGTCACAAATACTACTTCATTTACCTAAGTGGGGTGTGCATACTCTACATGTTGAAAGTTGGAATAATACACTTAAATTAGCTATAAAAAACCAAAAAGATTCAAAATATTGACAAAGAAAAAGCTTTTTATTATATATTCAAGTTTTACAATCTAAATAAGAAAAATTATTCTTTTAATGATTTATTTTCAATTTTAAAGTTCGATTAAATAGGTTGAATATTTATTTTATAATTATTTGTTGTTTATTTATAATTTTTATATGTTTTATCTTATCTCAATCGCCGATAAGGGTTGATACAAACTTTCTTTTAAATATATTGTCATTCAATGTCTAGATACAACATTCTTCATTTTCAAAATATTATATATAATATTTTCTAATTTTTTATTTAGTAAAATTTTTAACTACAATTGATAGAAAATTGAAAATTTTGAATTATTGTTCAAAATCTATTATAATAATTATTAAGAATTAGCCTAAAAATTAGTTTTTCATGTTTTTTGATTAAATGATTTCACGTATAATATTTCAAAATAACATTTTTGTGAATAATTATACATACATTATAGGAATATTAAAATATAAATGATTTTTTTGAACCTTCAGATAATAATCTGTTCTAAACTACTAAATATTTTGAGATTATAAAATATCATACAAAACAAAACTATCATCCGTAAATATAATTAATCTTATAATCTTTATGAATAATTTTGTAACGAAAATAATTTTTACACTTAAAAAATATGTATTGTATGGAGCTTATATTTATTCATATAATCTTTGATTATTAAAATAATTTGCGAATATTTTTATATCTAGTTTAAGGAATTTAGTGTATAAGTTTATTGACATTTTTTTTTATTGATATAGTCTTCTTATCTAAATATATTATACATTTTTGAATGTTTAAAATAAGAATTACAGTAAACTTCGTTTAAAAAGAAGTAGGGTAAAACGAATTATGTCGCTTAACCCGAATTTTAAAGCCCCAATGTGTTCTTTTATTAAGTTTATAAAGTAAAAAATTATTTTTAAGCGTTATCTGATATAAAGAATAATTTGTTTTTATTGCCCTTAATAATGAGTAACACAAGGAAGAAAACATTAATGCTAAAGGAAAAATATAAGATACTTTGTGAGCTTGATACTGGAAAAACACAAGCTTCACTAGCAAGAACATATAAATTATCTCCATCAGTAATACATATCATCAAAAACAAAAGAGAATAATTGGTCAGTATGGTAGGCTCAAGATCCTCGGCAACTAAAAAAGTAAAGAGTTCAGCATTTGTTGTGAAAGAAGAGAAATAGCTAAAAAGGTTCAAGGTTCAAAGAGAAAAAAACATACCAATTAACTGACAGGTTTTATCACAGAAAGCAGATGATATAGCTAAGTATGTGAGGATTGAGAATTTTTAATGTAATCCGAGCTGGATTGCAAGATTTAGAAAAAGAAACTAAATAAATTTTGGTAATATATCTGGAGAGTCTAAGGGTGTTAACGCAGTAGTAATTTCAGAGTGGTTAAATAAAGAAATCAGAAAATCTTACGAAGAAAGAAACATATTTAATGCTAATGAAACAGGGCTTTTTTATCCCTTGTTACCTTCGAAATCTTTCAAATTTAAAGACAACGTTATCTCGCGTTCCAAAATGTCAAAAGATAAGATTGCTGTTTTACTTTATGAAAGTATGACAGGTGTAAAGATTTTGCCATTTATAATTGGGAAATATTGGAAACCGAGATGTTTTTAAAATAAAAAAATGGGAAATGTAAAATATTATGCAAATAAAAATGCATAGATGATATCAGACATCTTTAAACCCTTTTTATTAGAATTGCATACCAAACTTAGAAAAACCGGTTGAAATCTCTGTTTTTTGGTGGATAAGTGCCCCTTACATTTCAATATGAATAAAATTTTAACAAACATTAAAATGTTATTTCTTCCTTCAAACACAAACTGTGTATCACAGCCTATGAATCTTAGCGTTATAATAAATTTTAAAGTGAATTATAAACAAAAATTGGTGACAGATTTTTTAAAAACCTCAGCAATAAATAAAATTTGTAAAGAAAAATTGTTTGATGCGATCCCAATGATACAAAAGAGCTTTAACGTTGTGATTGTGCAAACAATAAGAAATTTTTTGATCATTGAATGATCCCTTCTTGTATAAATGACCACTTAAACTCGAATACCGAATCATTTTTAAAAATATTATTAATGACAAGTCAAAAGACTTATCAGATATTTTCACATCAAATAATGATTTTAATACGTTTTTGAATTTGGACAGTAATATTTAAACAATGAATACCATAGCTGACCAGGAAAAATCAGAATTTATTTTTGAAATTTGGGAAGATAGTTAAATGTCAGAGTTGAGTGATGGAAAAATTTAAGAAGAATTAGAAGAGATCAAAACAGACCCAAATTATTACTTTTTAGAAGCGAAAAATTCCAGTGAATATAAAAAAACTTTTAATGGTTGAAAATAATCTGTACAGATGTTTTTTACAAGAAAGATTAGGCAAACAAAAATAACATAGTATTTAGTTTTTGATAAATAAAAATAAGTATCTACATTATTTTAAAAACCATTAAAAAATTGTTTGCTTTAAAAGAAAAAAACGCTTAAATACAATATATTTCATTGTTCCGGTATAATTCATCATAAGAGACTTTTAATGTAGTTTTATTGATTAATCTTGTTTTATAAAATTGAAATATAGTGAGTAAATTTTTGGTAATTTTAATATAAAATTGATTTAGATGATTATATATTTTAGCTAATTTAAACTTTTTAGAATAAATATATTTTGATATTTGGGAAATATAAGAGAATTATTTAAAATATTAAAAAATGTTACCAAATTTCTGCAAAGATCCAAATATTAAAATTATTTTAATTAAAATAATATTTTAGTTAGTTTTTGTCAGAATTAATAGTATTTTTGAAAAGAATATTCTATTAATTTAAACACTAAAATAAAATGTTTTTCAGCAATTTTAATGTAATTTATTTGAACAATAATTTTTAACTTAATTAATGCTACTAACAATTTTATTCAAATTCTTCTATAAATACTATTTTTATTATTTAAAATACTCCTTAGGACACTTAGTAACAGAATAAATATTTAAATTCTTTCTTAATTTTTTTCAGTCCTTTAAATCATATTGCTTTATATAATTGAGTTTCCCGTTTTTTAAAATAAAAATAAATCTTATGAACCAATAACAAGGCATATCGTAAAAGAACCGTTCTTACTATATTCATAAGTTTAAAAATGGTAATAAAACTCTAAATGTAATTTTTGTTTTAATATTGTAGTAAAGATTGATTCGTACATGATAATTAAAATATTATCATATTTCGTAAAAATTTGTTTCAAAGTAATCATTTTAGAATTTTATTATTTAAACTCATATTTATACACTTTTCTAACTTGATAATATTATCAAATAAATCATAAATACTAAAAGTGATCAAGTTGAATGTTGCAACTAAAACTTGGAGATTGTTAAATTTATTACAACATTTCCAGAATGAAAGGGTTCTGGATCATATTTATTACAAGACAAAATCAAATTTGTCTTTAAATAAACTTTTTAAACATTTTAATTTTATATCTCCATCTAAATTTAGAATAAACTTTACATATTGATAAGTAGTATCTTTAAATTAGATTTTAAGTATTTTTTAAAATAAATAGATTGTTTTTAATTACCATATTTCATTCATTATAACAATTCAACTTTTAATTAAATTATTCGTAGACTAAATATTACAAATCTTTTAAAAAGTCATATGAAATAATATTCTATTATTTTTGTCACGTTCATATTGTATTTCTATGCTTATTCGTGATCTCCAACTATGTTTACTTGAGTTTGCATTAGTAAGTATTAAAAATATTAAGGTTATCAAATCACTCAATTCAATTGTCTAAAAGATAAACCATTATTATTTATCTAAATAAAAAGTAAAAAAACTGTATTTTAATGACATATTAACAATTTTTGAAATGTTGTTACTTTTATGCAAAAAATCAAGAGTATGATAAAAAAGTTCATATTTGGGTCATTTTTAGATTTTATGTTAAATTTAATTAGAAAGCAGTAATCATCTATTTAATAGTCTCAAAGAGTATATATACATTTTATTGAATAAATTTACAAAATTATATTATCTTTTGCTATTTTCTTCGAGCTCCATTTCTAAATTATAAATTCGTACTACATACTAGTTTTATATTAAAACTAATAAAAGAGTATCATGACATTCTTTTAATCAATTTAGTTGTATAATTATGATATGTATTTATTTTAATGTATGAAGATTATTAAAAACTAATTTGGTCAATTTTAATTACTACTAGAATAATGCGTCTTTATAAATTCTTTCTTTAAATGTTAAAGAAAACAGCTAAGATTTGTTATCGATAATGTTTAGGGTTTAAACACTTCATAATCGGGTTTTTTTAACAAAAATATAATTAAAAACATCGGGTTAAAAAATTTTTTATTTAACAAGTACACATATTTTTTGAATTACTCAGTTCAAAAAAAGTTGAAAATTAAATACGTAACTAAAATAAAAAAAATTTGTGGTACATAATTTCAAAACGAAAGAAAAATTAAAGCAACAATAACTATGATATAATATAACATAATAAAAAAAAATGAAAAAATAAATAAATTACATCAAAAAAATATTAATAAGTTGATTTGGTATGATAGATTTCAAAACACGGTTCCAAACAGAGACCAACTTCACAATTTTCACACAATAATAGCTCTCTCTTCGTATTCGTTTTACAGAATCATCTCGCTTAGAACAGCAGACTACTCACCTTT
>CAKKLC010000797.1:22412-36605 GCA_918559645.1 Ceratonova shasta | reverse complement strand
TTTAGGTCTATTTTTATTCTCGGTAACTGAATTTTGACTTCAAAAAATGTCGTTATGTAAATCGCATCAGGTTTAATGTTTTACTGGGGCGACCACCTTTACTAGAAAAATCTGGTGAATGGTATTTCTCTATATATTCTTTTATCAATTTTATTCGAAACTCCAAATGTGTCATAGAGCCCCCAGTTTTTGAATATAGCACAAAAGAATTCCATAACGTCTGTTCCACGAGATGGAAAATATTATGTTGTAGTATTTTTTTGCTCTTTTTCTTGGTAGTGGATAATCGGAAAGGTTTTGATCAACTCGATCAACACTTCCATTGTAAAATTGGCTGCACCCAAATCGCCAAATCAAAAATTTGCGCAAACTCGCCAAAAAATTTTACCCTTATATGACAATCGAATTTTCAAAAACACAAACAGGTGTTGACCAGTTGTTCATGGATGGCTTTGTTTACACCATTCACTCAACAGATGGTGATAAAAAAGATGGAGATGTTAGCAAAGACAGTGTAGGGGAAATGTGATTCTTGGTGAGGGGGATTGTGTTTGCTCTACTATAGAACACTCAAATCCTCCTGATCATGTTAAGATTGCAAACTTAGAGCTAAAATTAGCAATTAAAGAAAACGCAATAAAAAGTAGAATGTTGGCAACGCAGATTGTCATGGAGCAAATAGTTGGCGTATCAAAAAATGATGCTCAAGGAATGCCTAAGATAAAGTGTATGAGAGATATCGTCAATAAATCAGGAAACGATATGCATGATTTTATTCCAGGTAAAACTACCAATGTCCTGGTAGAATTAAAATTTGATTTTCGCGGAGAAATATTTTTTCGTTAAGATAGTGGTGATCTTAATCCTTAAAGGTTCGTAATATTTGCGTCATAATTTTAAGAAAAGTACATTCGAAAAAGTAAAATATGGCTCATCGACGGTGTTTTCAAAGTGTCGCTACCGGGGTTTATTCAGGTTGTTTCAATTCATTTATATTTTCTTGGTAGAACATATCCCTTGTGCTATGTTCTTATGAATAATAAATTACAAGAATCTTACATATCTGCGTTCACAAAAATTGAAGAGCTCTTTTCACCAAAGCCACATTACAATATTACCGATTTGAAATGGCTCTATTAAATTTAATTTGCAAAGTTTTTTTAGAAATCGAATCATTAGCATGTCTATTCCATTTTGGACAAGCTATTTGGCGTTGGATACAAAACAACGAAATGGTAGTAAGAAATAAAAGTTATCTTTTATTTAAAAAGGCAATAGGCTATTTTTTAAATCTCACGTTTGTTCCAAAAGCATCTGTTACAACAAAATATTTTAAAATATTGATTTGGATCTAGGATAGAAAGATTTTTGGAATTGATGGCTTTATATAATACTTTAAAAAAGTATATTTTGGACATTTTGATGCTGATTTAAATTTATTAAAGGAAGGTATTTATGATTTTGGTTTATGGAACTCTTATGAAAGAAATGAAAAGAACATACCGCGAACAATTAATTCACTAGAAGGTTAGCATAGAGCATTTAATTTTGCGAATGAGATTTCTCACTAAAAGCTGCTCGATTTATTATCAGGCTAAAGGATGAAGAGGAAAGAAACAGTTTTATGCTTTACCAATCCTTATCAGCGAATATTGAATTGTCAAGAAAAGATTTACTTAAACAAGAAAAGTTAAAAAGTGTTTGTTCAAGTTTTTTATTGTTTGAAGAGATTGAAATTTTTGGAGGCTTAAAAAAATCTATGATTGGGAACTTGAAAGTATATAGTTTAATGGGTATCAATAAAAATTATTTAATTTTATTTAATTTAATTTTAATTTAATTTAATTTAATTTTAATTTAATTTTATTTTATTAAATACAATTTAATTTTTTTAAATTAAATTTAATTCTATTTTATTTAATTTAATTTAATTTTAAATCTCTTTTTGTTATTTAAAAGCATATGTATTTTTATTTTTAAAAATTATTTTTTTTGCGAGTTTGCGATCACTGATTTTTTTCCTCTTTTTCTCGAAAAGGTGTTGGTCGACTCGATCAACAACCTTATTGTAAAATTATAGTCAATAAACACTTTCGGTTTTGTCATTTTTTTATTTCTTTTTCTATTTCCACAGTATTTGTCCCGTTAATAGTTGAGAGAAAGTACACATCGAGCTTGTCTTTCCATCTCATCAACATTATCCTTCATTTTCTAAAAGCTTTTATGAATCCAGAACTATTTTTTTCTAAACATTTTATATCCCTGGGCAAGCCTCTTCTAGATGCTCTTATAGTTCCATAAGTATCAGTATGATATGATGTAAGTATATCAGCCAATTCGATAGAACTATAAAAATTGTAAATTGTTAGACAGTATTCCTTATTTAGTTAGGGTTTCATCAAACTCATTACTACTTGTGACGAAATAGGTAAATTTGGAAATTCTCTGTCAATAATTGTTCCTTTGCCAGTATAAATGAGAGAAGACCCAATATATCCTGATTTTGATTCGCAAAGATAATAACTTTTTATACAAAATCTTGCCCGTTTTATGGGAATGTATTGTTTCCAACGTAGTGAACCTTTATATAGCAGAAGGCTTTCTTCAATTATTATATCTTTTTGATGTGTACATGCCAGTTAAAATTTTTTATTGAGGTCGTCATAAATCGGCCAGATCTTATTGAGTTTTGGATTTGGATGTGTTGTTGAATTATATGTCTCGTTATTCGTAAAATGTAAATATTTTTTTATAAGCGCATATTTTTATATTACATTGTTCTTGAAAAGAATGGAGTGGAAATGCAACTTTTCTTTGACCAATACATTTTTTCTTCTGGCTTATATGTAATGCTCATAGTCATTACGATTGCGAAAAAAAATTGCATCTCCATTAAACTCACACACTATAGTTGTACCGAATTCGAACGTGGCAATTGTATTGTTCTCTGACGTTGTATCGAAAACAAATTTGTCTCATCTACAATTTTTCCAACCAATTCATCGTCCAGAAAATAATTGAAAAACTGTATTGGTGTTGTAAATGGTAAAATTTGCTCATTTATCGGAGAGTTTCCAATAATTTGAAACGAAGCCCAAGGTGGTGGAATATCTATACGAATATTTTTTTCAGTACATTCATCTAACTCTACCTGATTCTCGTGATGTTCGTTTCGAGATTCCTCTTCAGATTCTGAACTAGGAACTGGAGTTGAAGATCCACTTTCTGGTTGGTCTGAATTCAAATCTTTCCACTCACTATCACTCTCTATGATAAAAGGGATCTTGAATATCAAAATAAAAACAATCCTTTTTAAATACGTACGAAAAAAAATTGTTTATGAAATATAATACTTACAAAGTATTTTATATTGTTTTTGAAGAAGTAAAAAGCTTGAAAGAATAATACGAAGCAGAGGAAGCAATATGCACAAACTGGCACGAGTGTCAAGAACCAACTGGGAACGCCGTTCGCGTATTTATTATATGGATTGCAAACAAGTTGAAACAGATGAGCAGTATTCGTGTTGACGCAATGCGTTACACGCGCCGCGCGCGAACACTGTTTGTGAGAAAGCATGAAGCGGGTAATGCAAAAAGTAAAAGTGCAAGCAGTGCTCGGGTTATCACATTGCGATACGTAATATGCGCGCAAGCAATGCTTGTTCGTAGTCCTTAAGTGGTTAAGATAAACTAAATTGTCTATACCTTTTTTAAAAATTGTCAGTTAAAGAAGAATCAACTTTGGATGTATATATAATTTAATAATTAATAGAATACTTTGGTCAATATGTATTTTTTTAACATTGTAACTTGTTATTTTCTGATATAAACAGCTTTTTGTTTTCAATTGTTTATCAACTACAGAGTTAAGTAGCTAAATTATATTTAGATACTGTTTCAAAGGACCAAAACACATAATGTACAAAGTTAATTATTTTTATTTTTCCCCAAACACAAGAAAAATATTTTAAGTATCAATAATAAAATAAATTCATAGCCTGAATAGTTTTGTATTAAATACTATTAAATTACACAAATCTTATTTTTAATATAATATAACCTTTGAAATAAATATATATACTATCAAGTTTAGTTTAAATTAGATTGGTTTAAAATAAGATATTTAATGAAAATATCCAAGATTTTTCAAATTTATGTTTCAACTAACCATAAAGTAAATTTTAATTAAAGATTAAATGAATAAGTTAAATTTTAATGGAATGATTATATAAGAGGATATCTAACAATTTTTGTATCAATATAATTGAAAAATCTCATAGAAAAATTAATGCGAATGTTTTGTTTAACTTTATATATTATTTTTATATACATAGAAATATGAGAACAACGTTTAAATTATTTTGTATCAAATAACTCAAATACAATAAAATCTAAATTACTAATCGATATAAAAATGATTTAATAAATAGTTTCAAAAACGCTATAAAGATTCTCAAACATCTTATTTTGAAATAATATCTGGAAATTTAATAAAACCAAAAATATTTAAAGATATCAAATAAACATTTTTAATTGTTGCAATTTTTATTATTAATAGGAAGACCACAGGTTAAAACCAAAATTTAACTTTAACCGTAAAACAGCATAGTTTATTTTATAAAGTTGTATCAAATTATAAAATTTTATAAAATATGTCCTTCTAATAATTTTATATTAAGTTGGATTTTAGCAATAAATATCCGAGTGTTTATTTGCACTGACATTAAATAGTTTCATTTTAATAATCGAGTTACTTTAGAAATGTAAAATCATCCAATTAAATATCTTTCTGATAAAAAGCCCATGAAAATTTATTATTAAAGTGCATCCTTGTTATTTTCAAAAAGTATGATAGCTGTATTTATTCAATAAATTTTGAATATTCCGAATTTACAATTTCATTATGAAAACGGAACAGTGATTACGCTTATACACATTATTAATAGTCTGAAAATGAAATTTAGTCAAATTGTTGCATTTTTTAAATAAGATAACGAATTATGAGACCAGAAAACTTATTTTAATTAACAAAAAATTTTAAACCTATCCAGTGAAAATATACGTAAACCAATTTTTAAAACGGAATAAAATGGTACGACAAAGATATATTGTTAAAAGTCATACTTATATGGAGTTTATCAAATTAAATATGAACATTTTTTGATCTAATGGACTTTTTATTCAATCATTTAAGTTTGTTAAAATAGTTTTCTTAATTGAAATTTATGGATTGGTATAAAAAGACGAAAAAACATTTAAATTGTGAATTAATAAAGAATATAAATCATTATAGATTTAATCTTTAAAAGAATTATATTGATTTACTTTTTTTTTGCGAGGTTTCCATTATCAGAAAAAAAAAAGTGGTGATATTCTTAGAATTAAGACTCTAGTCATCTATGAAAATTATAAATAAAAAGATATTTAAACTTATTAACTTTTTATTTATAATAATGAAATTGTGATTAATCATATTTTTATGATAACTGAGATAATCGTAAGAAATAATTAGTTCAGAAAGGTGATACAATATTATCTAATTTGAACTTATAAAGGTTTTAATATGCATAATAGATCATATTGTTAATAACAATATGTAAACTCATATGCACCTTGATATATCAAAATTGAATCAAATTAGGGAAACATCGAAAAATATGATAAAATCTTGAAATAATTAAATAACTGCTTGGTTATATTAAACTTAGCTACTCTAATAATATTTTTTTAAATTCATTAGATTGCTTAAATAGTATATAAATGCTAGTTTGACAAGAAAAACATTTTTGTTAAAAACTATAGTTAAAAATTTTTATTATATTAAGATATTTTATTAATTTTCTGTTATTAACGATATGAAAAGGTGAAAAATATCTCATATATTGGAAAATATATATATATTTTCAAATTTATTAGTATTTTTCTAAGGTGTTGAAATTTGTATATAATATTAAAAGCTAGTCCTACTGCAGTCTTTAAACTAGCTACAAAATACAATTATAATTACGATTTTTTAGTCAATAAGCCATGATCTATCTTCTACGGGTTATATACAAATAAAAAAAGATTCAAATTCCTTTAAGATACTTATAAAGTAAAAAAACAATATACTGATAAATTTGAATAGTTTTAGTTTTGATATTATACCTTTTATTCTTATAGTTAAAAAAGATATATGCTTTGTAATTAAAATTTAGAAATGAGTAGATAAAATATAAGAAAAAGAATCTATTTTTTTATTAATGACTCCATGAGATGTTATTATTTTGTTAAGTTAAAGCTAAATGAGTTTATTTTGTAAGTGGATTTAATTTTACAGTATCAAAAAAACTACAAATTGAACCTCAATGCAGATAGATCATATCACTATTTTTAAAATTATTCTTTTAAAATAAAAATAAGAAAATATTTAAACTAAATCAATTCTAAGTATCCAGTATAATTTTTTCTTAATAAGTCGAATATTCTAAATTAGTGTATTCGATGCTTTTTTAAATTTCTAAAAACTAGTAAAAAAAATAAAAACTTTTTCCATGATTTTTAATTGTCAAAATTAATATTGCACCCTGCAACGTTTCTAAATCTTGGGAATTACTTAACAAGCTTATATAATATAGGTTTTTGATCAATTTAATAATTTTGCAATCAATATCATAATTGTTGCTGCAATATCATAAAAAACTTAATTTTAAAACTTTCAAAGTCAGTTTATTATTCGAGAATTCCCTCTCCCAATACAACCTTCTGCAAATAACCAAGCATCTTTCTATAAAAAGTACCACAGTATGCAGATGTAATCTCTTTAAATTTTTCAAAAATATACCTTCTCAATTGGGTCTTGTTTCGTGTTTTACTTCGAATAACGTTATTTTTCCAATCTGAAAATACGTTCTCAATAGATTTAAAAATGGTGAATCTGGGTGACTTTATATAAGTTGGTAGAAAGAAACTTCTTTTTCTACCAGTTCTCTGTAGTAGTGGATGCGAGCATTATCCATTATAAATTCGGTGTTGTTATGCCAGAAGTGAGACAACTTTTATTAATGTCTTTTTAACAACTTTTGAAGTCATCCCAGTTACAACCCTTTGTATGAATTAAATGGTGTAGCAAACCATATTTATTCATACCTGCGACGACAAAAATATTTCTACTTTTTGCTGCCAAGACGTTTAGATAGGCTTATTGACCTTGCTTACTTCTTCCTCTGATCGGTGGTTTAACAACTGTAAATCCCAATTCATCTAAAAAAATATCATTCTTTTCATTGTTATAAATTTCTAAAGCACAATAGATAGTAGAACACACCTCTCGAAGTTCAATTTTTTTATAAAAATTTATTCGTTCTGGTACTAATTTTACACGTTTTAACGTATAATGAAATCGGTTAAGAGCATGATTAATTGTGCTTATTGACACATCAAAATTATGTGTAACTTTTATCCACTCTTGCATTTCTTTTAGAATATTTGTACACTCCTTATTTACTTACTGCTAATAAATTCTCTATTTAATATTTGTGGTTAATTTTAAGCGTATATTTCCATCTTTGTTCTCAAGATGTATTTTAACTTCATTTAATTATTTCTGCCCAATACTATATATCGGTTTGATAATTTTTTTTCAAAAATTTTAGAAATAGTACATACATATATTCTTTCCAGTGTCTTATCAGTGTCTTTGCAATTATTTGCTTCCTGTCTTTAATAGAAACGATGTTTTTATACCTAGCAAGATACTTTATTTTATCTTCATTTAACCTTGTAGATGTTTGTCCTTTTGAGAATAATTGTAAATTGGTACCTTCTAATTGAGATATTTCATCATCATATAATGTTTTTAGTTCTTCTTCCATTTCTGAAATTAAGTCAATTCCATTAATTTTACTATCTATAGAAGAATTATTCATGATAGTTTATTTCTATAAAATAACTAACTTATAATGATATTAATTTCAACAATTATGATAATAATGGGAAAATTATGATATTGATTGCAACAATTATGATAATGATTTCAACAATTATGATATTGATTGCAACAATTATGATAATGATTTCAACAATTATGATATTGATTGCAACGATTATGATATTGATGGAAAAATTATAAAATTGATTCCAACAATTAAGATAATGATTGCAATAATTATGAATTTGATTCCAACAATTAAGATAATGATTGCAATAATTATGAATTTGATTCTAAAAATTATGCAATTGATTCCAACAATTATGATATTGATTGCAATGGTTATGAAATTAAATGAAAAACTCTGTATATTAGCTATAAAAGACTTTTGGCTTTTAAATATCAGATTATTATTAATATAAATGCAATTAAACATACGTGCAGACATATTTACATCATGAATATGAAATAAATAAAGTGTGCTAGCTAAAATTTTTAAAATAATAGACGTATCAGACTAAGAACAGTTAGTCTTTATAGAGAGAATTATATTCAGTATCTCTTAAAAAATTTTTAAAAAACAAAGGGACTGTGTTTATAATAGTGTATGACCAAAATGGTCGCCGAAAGTGTATATTATGAAATGTTAAGCAGAAGTCTGAAAGAAACTTTATTTTTTATAGTTAATATTAAACATATCCACAACATAAAACACCTTATATACTAGCCAAATCAACATAATTCTCCAAATAATATAATAATACAACATAGAAAAAATTGTACATTACAAAGCATTACACGGCAAATCATTACATATTACCAAAGGAACATTAAACTACAAATATAAGTCAGTCCAAATTGTTCTCTACATCTTCTTTTATTGGAATCTTCCTGTATATTAAATGGCTCAATGCATCTAATAGAGCCATAGCTATTCGTTCATCCATCCGATATTTGTTTCAATATTTAAATAGCCTGTCATTACATGATATAGCACCGCTACCTGAAACTCGTACAGCAACCCCAAAGCTAATGATCGAAATCACCACTCCCCAACGGTTTTAGTAAGAGAAATTATGTTATTGTGGATATATATAATTAAATATTAAGTATAAAAATGTTTTATGTTATGGATATATTGAATATTAACTATATAAATAATGTTTTTATTTGGAGAGTAATGTTAATCTGGGTAGTATATAAGATGTTTTATGTTGTGGATATTTTGAATATTAACTATAAAAATGTTTTTTAGAGAGTAATGTTAACCTGGGTAGTATATAAGATGTTTTATGTTATGGATATATTGAATATTAACTATATAAATAATGTTTTTATTTGGAGAGTAATGTTAATCTGGGCAGTATATAAGATGTTTTATGTTATGGATATATTGAATATTAACTATAAAAATAATGTATTTTTTAGAGAGTAATATTAATCTGGGTAGTATATAAGATTTTTTATGTTGTGGATATATTGAATATTAACTATAAAAATAATGTTTTTATTTGGAGAGTAATGTTAATCTGGGTAGTATATAAGATGTTTTATGTTCTGGATATACTAAATATTAACTTTAAGAAATAAAGTTTCTTTTAGAACCCTGCTTAACATTTCATAATATACACTTTCGGAAGCGTTTCAGTCAGTGAGCATTTTGTTCTATATTCTTTATAATACATTTATAGCTTTAGCTATATCGCTACAAAATACTATAAAAAAGCTTTTTTAATAACAAAAGGTAGAATTTTAGAAATATTTGATAATAATAAAAGATATATTTCCTTCTGTAAGAAATAAAAAATCATTTCTACATTTTTTTCCTAATAATGTATAAAATAAACACGAAAAAAATGAAAACTTGAATATAATAACAGAAATAACCGAGTATATTGAAACAAGAATTTTAAAAAGTTTTGTTAGAATTAACTTATTATAAAAAACATAAAATTTAATTCATTCTAAAGTACATGAGTTTATTAAGGTTTCTACATTATTTTTAAGATTATTTGATCACATATGTACTTCTATAAATATTAAGAATTAAATAATGATAGATTAGTATTCTCTTACTTGCTTGTACAATCGAGTTTTTTTGAAGACTTATTAACAAAAATTTAAATTTATTAGCTTATGTAACCATAAAGAAAAGTTTAATATAGGTTCGGTGAACTCATTTAAATAAAATAATTTATTATAGTTCCTTCCTATGAATCAAACATTAATAATGAATGTATCATGGTTTTAAAAACATATTGTACTTTGTAAAAATTTTCTCTTTAAAATCAATAATTTTATTTCTAAATAAGTTTAATAGAAATATATGCACATTTTGGTTAAATTTTTAATGTATCCAAAAGATAAATATGTCCATATTTAAAAAAAGCGCAAAATTAAATTAAATTGAAAATTGGTTAGATCATTTATGAATTAACTCGTTTTTAAAAATTAATAAAAATAGATTCATTAACAAGTATCTTAATGAGTAATGAACAGTACAACTTTAGTTATTTCTCCTGACTGTTAGGCATCTTTAAATGAAATCCTAAGCCAAATATTACAATTATGTAATACATATTTTTTTTCGTAAAACTTTGGTTTACGTTGTATATAGTTTTTTAAGTAATTTTAATAACTATTTTTTTTATTATTTAACTTTTCCTAAGAAATTAAACTTAAAAAAATAGGTAGAGCCTGTCTTCTGATAAATATTTTAGAATATGTTTTCGGATTCATTAACTTTAAAAAAAATCAGTTTCCATATTGTAATTTTAATGATCTGTAATAATTATTTTCTCTTTATAGAAATAATAACAAGTTTTTGATAAGTCAGCATGGCAGTGTCAAAGAATTATAATTTCTTTAAAAAAATAACTTACATTTTGAACTCATTATTATCTCGTTTTACAGATTTTAATTTAACAATATCTGCCATATTTCTTATTTTTTGTGACCTTTGAGAAAGAATATTCTTAAACCAGAATTATTTTATTTAGCTTTTAAGAACCAAAAATTAATTATTATAAAATCATTTTAGTTTAAATTCTTCTTAGAAAACATATATACTGCCATTTAACATTTTTCTTACTTTTATCAAATTAAACATGAAAATATAGTTCTTATATAAGAACAAACCTTTAAAGGCACAACTTTTTAAATGGAAATTTTTTTTTTTATATTAAAATCAGTTTTTATAAAAATAGTTTGACAAAAGGTTTTATTTTTTATTAATTAAATACCTTCATTTTCATTATGGCTAACTATTTTACAAAAATACGTACTAATAATTACAAAAATTATATGCAAGGCAACAATGTGTAATAAATATTGATTTTTTTTTGTATTTTGAATAATTATATTTTTAGATAGTTATTTATAACTTTTTTTAATAAAAACGGATTTTACAATGAAATTTACTTCAATTGTTGAAAAATTAGCAAGCTTTTTTTATAACATATCTGTCATCCTTTATTTTTAATTTTCTATACAAAGATCTTATATAACAAATTTTTTCAACTCATATAGTTTTTTTTTTTATTTATTTTAGGTTCTATGATATACTCAACTTCTAAATAAAAAATCTTGAATTGTTGAAACAAAACCCTAAAAAATTGTCCTTTTTTAGTGGAAAAATTTATTAACTGTTCTAAATACTCTGTTTTATTCTTTAATATGATTTTCTATTTCTAATGGTTTGATATTAAATAAACAGAATTTACAATTATATGATATCCACAACTTTATATTTTTATCTATAGAATAACAGTTTACTGCTCCTAAATTAGATAAACTGAAATGAGTGAGAGTATGGGAAGGCGGGTGTTAAGAAAGGAGAACTTGTAAACAAAATTTAGTTGATAAAAGATTTTTGCAATATTTAATGATTTTTATTAAATAAAAGTTACAATATTTATGTATTATTAAAGTTTAAAATGTTAATAAATTGATTCTTTTACCAGGATTTAACATTGTTTTTCAAAATATACATTTCATATGATTTTTTGAAATGATTGTTTAATATAATGCACATTTGTGTATCCAGTACTATTCAGTATAAAAAATAACAAAAAGTCATGAAATATCTCAAAAAATCTCTATATTTTTAAAACTACTCTTTATTGTATTTAAAAGTTGTTTTATTTCTCATGTTGGAGTATGTTGTAGATTCAGGTTGATTTATTCTTTTATTTTGTAATAGATTTCAGTATGCTTTTATTAAGAAAACTATTTCTAGAGTTGGTTTTCAAATATAGTACTAGTAAATACTTCCTCTTGACAATAAAATTTATGCTTATTGAAGTGCTAATTTCAAGTATATTTTGCATATCTAAATGTGTGAGTATTCTTCCAACTTGATTTATTTCAACATGTACAGAATTTTAATTATTACTTATTCTTAACATAGATAGATAAACTCGAGAAATAAAGTTTGTCTTTTATAAATTAGAAACCTTAAAATACTTACTTTGTAAGATTATTTTATCATCTATAAACATTTTATCGATTGCATATTTTGCTGCTGATAAAAATAACCTGATATTATTGAAAACTTATCTATTTGAACAATTTTAATATATGATTAGTTATAAAGCTTTATCATCTGGAATCAAGTCATTAAACCAATCAAAAAAGAGCTCAATAATATACATATTAGTATTTGTGTTATCTGATTTTAAAAAATTCCAATTAACCTTAATGATACTGTTTGGCTTCATAAACTTAATTAGATGTTATTTAGATACTTTTGTATCTGATTGGATCGAAAATATACAGCTAGATATTCTATTTATATCAGTTACTTAATATTAGTAAAAATAAGTCTATAGGAATGATATAAGAGTAAAAATCTTATTGATATGATTTTAAAAGATTTTCTGAATCCTATTAAAACTTGCTTGACTATCATGTTCTCAATTAAAGTAGTAAATTTTAAGAATTTTACAACTCCAGTATTCTATTAATATGGAATTTCCAAGCTCAAAAATTATATTTTTTAAATCTTATGGAACCTATTTTTGAGTAATATTTCAGAAATTTTATGTTTTTACAACAAGAATTACGTTTTGTGCTTTTGTAAACCATTAAAACAAATTAACAAATAGTCTATTATAAATTATGTTACTTTTGCTAATGCTTCTATAAAATGCTGAAAGTCATTGTGTAAGTTATTATATAAAAAATTTTAGATAAATAATACAGTAATTTTCTACTATGAAATACTGCTAATGAAATTCCAGACACCTTATTGACACATGCATTATTATAAAATAATAAAATGCAATTTTGCCAAGTTATAGAGTTATCTGTGAACACTTTGTCAATCAGATCAGAAATATTTTTATCTGTTGCATAGTGTTTAGCAGTTTTGATAAACATATCAACAAATCTTTGATGATCTAGGTGATTAGCATCAAATATTTTTATGGTCATAAAATTGTATTTATGAATAGTGTTTTTTGGAAAATATTAATAAAGTGTACTATTTATAATACAAGAAATGTGGATCAGTAAAAATTTATTAAACAAAAAAAATTAACCGTTATGAAAATAAAGGAATTCGAAGATTATGTTACAAAATCAAGTGCTGAAGAATTATTAAACTACTGTCACGACAATAAATTGCTCGTACACGAAATAAAATGTTAAACTTGTAAACCATCAATGAAAAATTGAAAAAAAGAGTTTTTGTCGAAAAATACGGTATGTTGTGTTACAAGAAATAATGTTTATCAAGATAAAAAACAGCTTCGGATCAGTATAAATTTATCTAACAAAAAGAATAACGGTTATGAAAATAAAGAAATTTGAAGATAATGTTACAAAATCAAGTGCTGAAGAATTATTAAACTACTGTCACGACAAAAAATTGCTCATACATGAAATGAAATGTTTAAATTGTAAACTATCAATAAAAACTGAAAAAAAGAGTTTTTGTGTCGAAAAATACGGTATGTTTTGTTACAACAAATAATGTTTATCAAGAAATAAAAGAGCTTTGGATCAGTATAAATTTATCTAACAAAAAGAATATCGGTTATGAAAATAAAGTAATTTGAAGATAATGTTAGAAAATCGAGTACTGAAGAATCATTATACTACTGTCACGACAACAAATTGCTCATACACGAAATGAAATGTTCAACTTGTAAACCATCAATGAAAAATGAAAAAAAGAGTTTTTGTGTCGAAAAATACGGTATGTTGTGTTACAAGAAATAATGTTTATCAAGATATAAAATAGCTTCGGATCAGTATAAATTTATCTAACAAAAAGAATAA
>CAKKLC010000797.1:0-19976 GCA_918559645.1 Ceratonova shasta | reverse complement strand
GTTTTTTAATTTTAGCCGTCCTACTATGAGAAAAATCAAAAATAAAATCATTGAATTGATGGGTAAAGTCAATTTTGTAAATGATAAATTTGGCGGTCCCAGGGGAATAATTAACATTGATGAAAAAATTTTAAATTTTAAATCCAAAAGCCGTAGCTGCCGCTCACCAACTAACAAAACTGATGTTTTAGTAATTGTCGAATGCAATCATAATGTTATCCGTGTCTTGCCAAAGGTGATACCTGACAAAGGAACAATCACAATCTTGCCAATTATTACTAATAATTTTGTGAATGGATCCACTATTTTTAGTGATGACGTGAGGAGTTACTCTACTCTAAATGCATAGCCTTTCGATCATAGCACGGTGTATCATAATTTGAATTTTATAAATCGGTCTAATGGAATAAATACTCAGCATCTTGAGTCCATTAATAACTCTATTAAGAAAGAAATTAAAAAAAATGAATGAATTTCAAATAATTTAAGACAAGAATTTTTGAATGAGTTTTTTTGGTTTTTTAATAATAAAGAAAGGCGCCTTTAGAAATGTTGGATTTAATTTGACTTTAATTTTTTTTAAGCGAGTTTATTTATTTGATGAGATTTTTTTATTTGATATAAATTAATGATAACTTAAAATATCTTGGTCAACAAAAAGATATATCCATTACCGTATTTATTTGAATTTTAAAAGTCATTATTCGACCTGAAGTTGTTCTTAGTGCTCATTTTGTATGATGATCAAGTTATAAAACCAGGATTGGCAAAGTAACCGTAATATAAAAGAATTTAGATAAAAAATATATTGAGTGACATAATATTACAATATTCTGTTTAAGTGTTAGAGTAAAATTGCCTTAAATTGTATTAAATCTTGAATTCCTGCTGTTTTTATATAAGATATACATAAATAACCATTTCAAGTTTTTTGAAGTAAATTCAAAAATGGTTAAGCAAAGTTTTAAATTTTAAGAAAATCTGATAAATTTTATTCTTTTTCCATTTCTTTTCTCTTATATTCTTATAACAGAAGGTAAATATATCCTGAAATCTTGAATATAAGTTACACCCAGTAATTTAAAATTAAATTCCACCTTTTTCGTACAAACCGCACCAAACTTTTTAAAAACAAAATCTTATTTTTTTTTGTACAAGCCGCAGCTTATATACAAGATTTTAGGGTAACTATATTTTAGATAATATAACAATTATGAGTCATTATATAATATAAAGATTTTAAAACGAATTTTTATTTTTCTCAATCAAAATATGAAAAACATTTAAAACTATCACCACATATATGATTGAAAAAGGGTAGTTTTTTGAACTCAAAAACAAAAAAAAGATTTTTTGCTATTTAAATTCAATTTCATAGAAACGAATTTTTTCATATTAGTAAAGATCATCATAATTAATATTTTTATTCCATCGTTTTCATAAAATTTTTCTAATTTAAATTTCAAATTATAGTGTCTCATCACTAAGAAGAATGAAACTTGTTTATGAATCGTCTATTAACAAATTTATGGATTTAAAACTTAGAGATTTTGTATTCCTATACTTGAAAATTTAATTTTCTATATTTACATGTCGTTTTCCTCAGCATCTACAAAATAATTAGTCTATTTGGTTATATTTACAAGTTGTGGCAAAAATAAAATTCAGAAAATTAATTTATTGTTCGTGTTATGTTGTTAAAACATGTTGCAAAATTAGAAACTTCCATCATTCGATAAGGCATGTAGTTTTTAAATGTTTTTCAAGATTGAATGCAGTTAAATTATTATAAACATTTTCTCTTTAAATCATGCAATAGTCGTTTAATTTTGTTGGTGTATATGGTTGTATCTATTTCATCTACAAATCTTCTTCTGTGACTAATTGTTCAATGTTCATAGAATAATAATAATCTGTTATAAACTCACCACGAATCTGTTGCAGTTCCTATTCTATACTCAAACATTTTCATCATTAGGGTCAAAAAAATAAAAATTTTATTACCAATAACTTTTTAATACTACCGTCTATTTTATTAATATATTTAATTCATTTAAAATTGTTTCTGATGAAATTAATTATTTTTCCAAATATAAAATTCATTTTCTAATAAAGTCTGAACCAAAAAATCCTTTATTGACTTTTTCAAGTAAAATTCAAACATACCACCCTCGAAAATCTATAGTATTATTTGTATATTCCAGCAAATTATTTGTTTTCTATTCTCAATTATGTTTCTTATATTAGACTAACAACAATAAAATTTGTTGCCTCAGATTATTTAATTTATATGAATCTTTTGCAGACTATGAAATTTTATACTTAATTTTTCTTTTTTTATTAAATAATCAACTAAAATTGACGGCTTTAAAGTAATTTTTAAATTATTTACAATAATTCATAATTTAACGTTAGATTATTTGTAGAAATTACTATACCTTGTCAATAACAGTTGTTTTGTATGACTAGAATTCATAATTTAACGTAAGATTATCCAAATAAATTACTATACCTAGTCAATAACAGTTGTTTTGTATGACTAGAATTCATAATTTAACGTAAGTTTATTCATAGAAATTACTATACCTAGTCAATAACAGTTGTTTAGTATTATTAGAATCCATAATTTAACGTAAGATTATCCATAACAATTACTACACCTAGTCAATAACAGTTGTTTTGTATGACTAGAATATATAATTTAACGTAAGATTATCCAAATAAATTACTATACCTAGTCAATAATAGTTGTTTTGTATGACTAGAATTAATAATTTTTGTAAGATTATTCATATAAATTACTATACCTAGTCAATAACAGTTGTTTTGTATGACTAGAATTCATAATTTAATTTAAGATTATCCATAAAAATTACTATACCTAGTCAATAACAGTTGTTTTGTATGACTAGAATTGATTATTTAATGTAAGATTATCCATATAAATTACTATACCTAGTCAATAACAGTTGTTTTGTATGACTAGAATTCATAGTTTAACGTAAGATTATTCATAGAAATTACTATACCTAGTCAATAAAAGTTGTTTAGTATTGTTAGAATTCGTAATTTAATGTAAGATTATCCATAAAAATTACTATACCTAGTCAATAATAGTTGTTTTGTATGACTAGAATTCATAATTTAATGTAAGAAAATTCATAAAAATTGCTATACCTAGTCAATAACAGTTGTTTTGTATTATTAGAATTCATAATTTAATGTAAGAAAATTCATAAAAATTGCTATACCTAGTCAATAACAGTTGTTTTGTATGATTAGAATTCATAATTTAACGTAAGTTTATTCATAGAAATTACTATACCTAGTCAATAACAGTTGTTTTGTATGGCTAAAATTCATAATTTAACGTTAGATTATTCGTAGAAATTACTATACCTAGTCAATAACAGTTGTTTTGTATGGCTAGAATTCATAATTTAACGTTAGATTATTCGTAGAAATTACTATACCTTGTCAATAACAGTTGTTTTATATGACTAGAATTCATAATTTAACCTAAAATTATTCATAGAAATTACTATACCTAGTCAATAATAGTTGTTTTGTATTATTAGAATTCATAATTTAATGTAAGATTATCCATAAAAATTACTATACCTAGTCAATAACAGTTGTTTTGTATGACTAGAATTAATAATTTAACGTAAGATTATTCATAGAAATTACCATACCTAGTCAATAACAGTTGTTTTGTATGACTAGAATTCATAATTTAATGTAAGATTATCCATAAAAATTACTATACCTAGTCAATAACAGTTGTTTTGTATGACTAGAATTCATAATTTAACGTAAGATTATTCATAGAAATTACCATACCTAGTCAATAACAGTTGTTTTGTATGACTAGAATTCATAATTTAATGTAAGATTATCCATAAAAATTACTATACCTAGTCAATAACAGTTGTTTTGTATGACTAGAATTCATATTGTTCTCTTTAAGTGTTAAGTTTTAATTGCTACTTATACTTATTTAATGAGAACAATATGATTTAAAATTTATTAAATTTTTCTATTGTATGGTATGAATACATGTAATAATGCTCAAATTTATTGTGTCCCTTAAAAGTTTATTACATAAAGTAGAATCTGTTAGTCACAGAACTAATTTGTTTCTAATTTTATATATTTTAAATATTTTTACAGTATTTATCGTATGCTTACTTTTTCTTAATGCTTTTTACCATGTCTCGTATATTAAGAGGTTTTCTTACTGGATAATTGATGCTTCCAAGGTCAACATTTACTATAACGTTGAACATCTTCAAGTTGATAATTTCAAGTCTAGTTTTCAAAAAAGAATATTAAAATGCTTTAATAAAGATTATTCTACATCCATCAATCAATTTAATGAAAAGATAACCCCTTCTAATGAACTTTACTATGGAAGCTTTTTCAATAAGAATATTGTTATAAAGAAGATTACTATATCAAAACGAAATGCTTTAAAACTTCCTTACATTAATTCAGTTCTTACTAGATTAAAAACTATTCAAAATAAGAATATTTTGTACTTTTACGGTGCATTTTTGGAACCTTACAAAATATGCTTAGTGTATGAATTAGCATCTAAAGGTAGGTTATATGATTTGCTCAAATATAATCATACTAATCTTGACATTATATTTATTTCAAATATGATAAATGATCTAATAAATGGTTTGAATTTTATACATCACTCATATATTAGATATCATGGCAACCTTAATTCAAAATGTTGTTTAATAACGGATACTTGGTGTCTTAAAATAGCTGAATTTTATAAAACAGAAGTTTATGAGCAGCCTTGTGATAATAATGATAAGTTTGCACACACCACAGTTGACTATTTTATGGTTTCTAATTTGGCTGAAATGAAAACAGAGTGCATATGTTTGAGAAATCTTTGGAAAGCACCTGAACAATTTCTAAATACTACAATCAATAAGAAACAAGATATCTATAGTTTAGGTGTAATTTTACAAGAATTTATAACATTGCAAGGTCCGTTTAACATTTTTTCTAGCGATGATCCATGTTTTATTACTCAAGTGTTGTTTGACCAGATACAGACATATAATGATAATTCAATACCTATTATCCAATTAGATATTAGCAAAAATATAGCCAACGAATTTTTAAACGATTTAGTACCGTATGCACAGGAATGTATATCTTTCAACATTGAAAAACGACCTTCAATAAACAAATTGAAAACATACTTTAATACTTTACTATACA
Source organism: Ceratonova shasta (assembly GCA_918559645.1). Classification (NCBI taxonomy): domain Eukaryota; kingdom Metazoa; phylum Cnidaria; class Myxozoa; order Bivalvulida; family Ceratomyxidae; genus Ceratonova; species Ceratonova shasta. Next base: position 14,729 of record CAKKLC010000797.1, on the reverse strand, counting down.
GCAATGGCATTAAAGAAAACATATTCGATAACTTTTACAACATTTTAAATATTTACACCAAAAAAATCGAAGCTAATATAGATGATAATTATCATGAACTTTTACTTGAAAAGAAAAAGTCAGAGATTCTATTATCAAGAATGTTTCCTAGAACCATAATTTCTCAGTTGACCAGAGGGACAGGTGTGGAACCTGAATATTACGACAATGTTACGATATTCTTTAGTGATATTGTAGGATTTACAGAAATTTGCTCTGAAATAAGTTCGGTTCAAGTAGCAGAGCTACTGAATCTTTTATATACTGAATTTGACAAGATAGCCGTCATGTTCAATGTTTATAAGATAGAAACAATTGGGGATGCTTACATGGCGGTATCTGGACTACCAGTAAAAAACGGAGATATGCATGCAAGTGATATAGTTGAAATGGCTTTATTTACAATATCGGCGGCTAAAAAATTAGCAACGAGGTTTTTAAAAAAATTAGGAACTAAAGTGCAGCACCTACAAATAAGAATAGGAGTTCATACAGGAGCTGTAGCTGCTGGAGTTGTTGGTTCAAAAATGCCTCGTTATTGTTTATTTGGAGAAACTGTTTCAATTGTTCAAAAGTTAGAAAATCAAGGAAAAGCTTCAGCAATACACATAAGTGAGGTTACGTTGAATAAATTAAAAAATAAAGAAAAATTTCAAATACAAAAAAATTCATCTATAAGATTAGATGATCAATCATACTTGGGAACATATATACTAACACCATTAAGATTTTCAATAGTCGATGATCATATAAATAGTAATATACTATGTTATGGAGTGGAATCAAATGAAACTGATTCTTGGAATAGTAACAAAGATTTATCAGATGCGTTTTTATGACTTAAATATACATTTAGGTATATTTTTAGTATTATGTGAGTAAAATGATCGATAATATGCTTTTTTAAGAAATATACTAATTAAAATAATATAAATTTATGTGAATATTACGGTTTAATTTTAAGTTAAGGTAAATTTCTCTGTAATTTAGTTATATTTGAATTATAGATAAATTTTTACAAAAATGTTACCAGTGTATTTATGTTTTTCTTGATAATTGTTGATAAATTCGGTAGAAAATTAAAGTTCTAGAATAATTTATTAATAAGATACGATTTTAAATCTACAGTGAAAAGTATCAAGTTTTCTAATTAAAAATCTTTCATTTTTAGTTCACAACTTTTGCAAATAACCGAAAGTTGACGAATATAACAGAGATGCTTAATGCAGTTTAGTCGATTTATTTACTTTTAAAGGTAGGGTACTATTGATTTGACTATTTATTAGGATTTTAAACAGTACATCAAAATTTCACACCCAGCTAGGAATTAAAAAAAATAAAAAAGGGCCGAAAAAGTTCCAAAATAATAATAGAAAGCGAGTTAGTATTCTCTGATAAGAAAATCAAAAGTTTAAGAAAATTTAGAGGCTAATATAAGTGATATTTTTATTAATAACAACCCAAAACATTTTTCTTGCTTGGTTAGCACTAATAAAAGATGAGGTATAGTGCGATAAATGTGGATCAAATTGTTAAATGAGATATGTAAAGAGATCTTGCTCCATTGATGAAAATGTGTGAAAATTTATAGCTCCATTTAATTCCTAGAAAAGCCCAAGGTTTAGCAACTTCTTTGAATCATCAAAGTTACCCGCGAAAGCAATATTAATGATTATGTATAAATACCTAAAGAGAGTGCAATTTTGTAAAATTGCATATGAATTAAATATTTCATCAAAGAGCGTAAGTATTTTTTGTGAAACAATAAGGGGGATAATTATTTAGTCATAAATTAATAAAAATGGGATGATTTGAGGTTTCGATAAAAAATGGTCTACCAAAGATGATTAAAATGTACGAAAATGACTTTTTTAAATCTAAGTACAGTAGAGGTGGGGTTACTATAGAATTATGGTAAATTACGGGTAGAGAAAGGGGATCCAAGAGTAAATTTCTATTACCACTCTAAAATAGAAACACAAACAATTATATAGGTTGAAAATTTATTACCTGGTACCACTATAGTTGCAATGAGTGGAGGGGATAATGTGCTGCTCTAAGATAATTGGGTGTATATGAACACCTAATAGTAAATCATCCGGTCAATTTTGTAGATCCAAATAACATTATAGTACATAGACAGCATATTGATGATTTTGGCCTGTCTTTAAAAAATGTCTGCGTGCTAAACATGGAATAAACCCCGATGCGCACTTTGAGTACCTCCAGCAATTTTTATGGAAGTTAAAATTGGAAAAAACAGAAGTTTTACTTAATTTTTTTTTAGTAATTACAATTTATTAAGTATGCTTCTTTTTTTTTTAATTTTTATCGGGCGTGAAATTTTTATGTACTTTTAAAACTATTGTATTAACATAATAAAATTAGAAATAAATTTGTTATATCATTAAATGGTACTCTGAAAAACTCAATTAAATGTATAACCAAGTTGATATAATTAAAAGATTTTTAAATGTTGATTATGAAGTGTATTAAAGAAAATAGTTCTATACATTAGAAATAACGATGGATATTCAATGATGAAGATGTTAGAAATAAAATTTTAAATTAAAAATGAGATTTTAAAGAATAAAGTTCCGTAAAAGATGGAGCTTTGTTACTATTAAAATAGACAATCAAAACTTTTTATCAAGATTGGAACAGGTATTAATAAGATTTTTTTAAATTTTAAAAATTTTTTGTCAAAAATATTACAAAACTAATTGAAAAAATTTGGATAAGTTGGTTCAAGAATAAAAAAAACTATTTTGATTATGCATCTCTATTTAAAAAAATAATATTATGAAAATAATTTAATAGAAGGGCTTTATAAAAATATAACCAAAACAAATTTTGTCAAGTCAAAGAAAACCATAAAATAAAATCTATTTGGAAAGAATCAAACTTAAGAATTTTTATACTTATATAAATTTATAACTGTACAACAACAAAAATAGTTTTTTATATTTTTACAAATTTATTTTTTATAATATAATTTATTAAGGATTATAAAATAGTTTTTCTTATATGTAAAAACTACAATAACATAAAAATTGATTACAAATTTGTATGTAAACCATCTATCATACTTTAAATTTTAAATAAAAATAAGAAAATATACATTTTGTAAGTATTTATGATACAATAATAATCTTTATTAAAATATCAACAGCAAATAAATTTGTATAAAATCGAAAGATAATGAAAACTATATAACGACAAGGAAATTATTGATGCTATTTCTATTTGTTTATTGCAAGATTTCCTTGGAATTTTCCACTGTGTTTGGGGAAAGAAAAGCTTAAAAATTCTATTTAGTATATTAATTGTTCAGCTAATAAATTCTAATAATAACAAGTTGAAACAATAATAAAAGATAATGTAATAATCAGAGTAACAATAAGTCAAAGTTAAGACAAACTATATTCAAACAAAGTTTAATAGCTAATTTTTGCTTATTGTGAAATGAATGAGTTTATTAAAATTTAAAAAAAATAGTATCTTAAAATACAGATTCAAGTATGTTTTTGAGATAGAAATATATCTTCTTGTTATTTAAAGAATTACTTATTTTATTCATCTTTGATTTGACTATTAAAAATATACTAATATCAACATTTAGATGAAATATTGGGATCATTTTCGATTTTATAATGAAAAACAGTTTCAAACTTTTTGTTTTTATTTGTAAAACTCACTTTTTATTATGAATTTGATAAGAAATCATCTAATATTTCTTTTTCTGCATCTTTTAGGAAATAACTTTTAAAAACGATTCTTTTTCAGGTATAATGATAAATAATTACAAATTTTAGCTACCAAAAAAAAATTAAATAAAAAAAATTTTTAAATTGAAAATGTCTTTTTTTAAATTTAGAAGGATGACATATAAAAAAAATTTATTGGTTGTAATAATAATATTAGGATTGGTGGTTACTTATCAATATTGAGTTTTAAAAGAACTAATATCCAAAGAAAAGTCAAAATACAGAATAATAAACTAATATTCTGTAAGATGACAAGAGATTTTAAGTTAAAAAACAAATCTTGTTGATTAAAATATTTAATAAATTTATTAAAGACTAACAAAAATAAAGAAAAACTTGTTGAAAATGTCATAAGTGATGTTTCAATGAACTTAATAGAAGAATTTTGGTAGAGATTTTTTTACACTAAAAAAAATGATGAGTAACCAGATATGGAAAATAGTATAAATTAATAAATTAAATTTTAATCAGAAAACATGCCAATTTTTACTTGGTTAAGAAAAACAATCGGCATCAATTTTTTTATGTGAATTGCTTTCATAAATATTTCAAGATTAAATATATAAATAATTATATTTTTAAGATAAAAGAGACATTTAGAGCGTTTATTTGACTGTCCTAGTTGTAAAAAAACTAAACCTGAAACAAAAACTTTTGGTAACAAAGAGACTTCATGTCCAATGTGTAATTCCAGAAGACTGTTTTTTCAAAAAATACTACTCGATTAGAGTAGGCTGGCCATTTGTCGTGGAATCACCCGGGAGAGTCCCGGATTTTCACTTCTATCCTGGAATCCCAGTTTTCCTACAATGTGTCCCAGTTTAGAAAATTTATTCGTTTTTAAGCATTGCAAATATTCGTAACTAAAAAATTTAAAAGGTTGTTCGCAGATAAGTCATTTTATGATATAAAAATTTCTGAATCTTGTTTTAAAATAAATATCTGTTCTTAGAAAATACACAATGCAATTTTTTTTTAATTGAAAAATAATTTTAAGTATGAATTTAATAATTGCTTGTTCTAAAGTATAAAATTAGTTGGTTTAGATTAAAAATGTCATCAGCAAGTAAACAAATAAAAACCTCATGGAATGATAAATACTCTATCAAGTTTAGTGTAATACAAAAAGTTAGGGATGATGAATCACGGGCGCTTTGTACAATCTGTTCAATGCAATTTATTATAGTTCATGGTGGTCGTCGAGATATTCTGGATCACATCAAGTTAGATTGTCATACATCAGGTGTAAAAGCTGGATCATCAAGCAAAAAGTCAGCAATTATTTTTATATTTTTACAGCAACGAATGAGGAGCAGAAGGTAGCTAGAAAAGAATCAGTTTTTGCATTTCACACTCCAAAACACAATTATAAATTTCGTCTAAATGACTGTGTTGTGGGACTTATCAGAGGACTCCATGATCTAAAGTATCACTCCAAAAGACAAAGACTGCAAAATTTATCTCCAAAGTATTGGCTCTATTCATTGATTAACCAATCAAAGAAGCATTAAGCAAGACAAATTTTGTCTCTCTTATTACCGACATATCAAACAATAAAAACATAAAAATGCTGCCGATTGTTGTACGATATTTGATCCAGTCAAAGATGTTGTCAACAAGAAATTGGCTAGTGCATCGATTCCTAATGAGCAGTCAGAGACAATCTTCAAAGAAATTGTGAATGTGATAAGACAGGAAAGCTTGTTAGATAAAGTTGTTGCATACGCTGATAATAACACCAACCTAAAATTTAATGGCGTTGAGAGGAATGGAAGGAATAATGTTGGAAGAAAATTTTAAAGAGAATTTAATCGAAAAATAATTAGCAATAGATGTATGGCACACATAAGGCACAAGGCTTCTGAAGCTGGATGTGAAATTCTGGAGGCAAATATTAAGCCATAGTGGTAAAAATTCATAAGCATTTCCGTATTTTAAGTATGTGTACTTGACAATTAAAAAAAAACTATGCCAAGACATTGATCAAGTCTTCATGCCAACAAAAAGCCACTCTGAAACTAGATTCCTTACTCTCGATCCTGTAGTCAAAAGAATTATTGAAATGTTTGAGTCTTTAAAACAATATTTTCTAGATTTGGAGAAATGCACTCCATTGTTTCGTTCTTTCTTCAACAATGATCAAAGAAAGTTTTGAGTTCTTTTCATTGTCAGTCAGCTCAAGAACATTAGTGACTTTATTGAGCTTATTGAAGCATCAACAGCTATTTCTTTTGAAGCTTTTGATGAGCTTGCAACATTGAAAGTTAAGCTTATCAATCTTATGAATTGTACTTTTTGCCAACTGATGCGTAATCTAAGTATGAAAAGTTTGACGAACTATCTTAAGAAAGCATTAAGGACCAAGTCAGAGATTTTTATTCGACAAAAAACGAATATTTTAATTTATGGGAAAAATCAGTTGATGGATCTTAAGTATTTTCGTAGATTACTTTGAGAAAGCATCCAACTTGGATTGATGTCGAAAAATCTCTTAAATATGCTGAAGATAGATATGCAAAGGAAATTCAATACAAGATTGACCGAGACTTATTGTATGATGAGGTTCAATTAATGTAAAGGTTCGTTGAATCCAATTTTACCGTTCGGACGACCAGCAAGCTTGCTCTCGATGTAGTATGGTGCCAAATCTCCACGCATTTTTGACAAAAAGTTACCTAACTCGTCAATTTGGAAAGGCTTGTGAGGTTAACGTTTTCTTTAGCAGGTACTTCAACAGAGGTTAAGTGACTTTTTTTTTTAGCAAAAAAAATATGGAACGATCAGAAAAACAGATTATTAATAGTGACTGTCCATTTCTTACTTACTATCTTATTCTATGGGAATTTAATTGAAGTCAATTATACAACATGATTAAAAAGGGTACAGTTTTCCTCGATAAGGTGCACTCAAGTGGAAAATATGATTAAAAAAATTTGTAAAATGAAAGTTTAAATAATAAAACTAATAAAGGTGTAATTATGACATATTTTCTCTATTTTAATGACAATTTCAACTTTCTCGCTTTTCAACAAAATTTTCCCGGAAATTTCAAAAAATCTTTCTGGCTAGCTTAAGTTAGAGTAATTTTTTTTTAGGATATTTAAAATGTCTCTACAAAACAGTATTTTATTAAAATGCAAAAATATTTTTAATATTGAGCAGTTAATCGATTTTAAACAAGTTAGTATTTTAAAAATAGTAATTAAGTTTTATAAAAGTCTTTTAGTGGAAATTTGAGGCTATTTTACCAAAATTAGGTGATAAAAACGTCTTTGCCAAATTTAAAAAAAATATATTGCGATACAAACCTAAATATTATCTAGGGTGGTACTATTATTTAAATATTTGGAATTTTCAATATTTCTTATTGATCATTCTATGTTTTTATTGAAAGTTGTTAAGATAGAAAAGCTGGTAGATGAGTAAAATTGTGCGTTTTTGGGAAAATTTTTGAATTAAGATTAGCCATAGAAAGAGAAAAAAAATTTAATTTAGTAGATTAACATAAAGTATTATCTACAGAACAAATAAGAATAAATAAATATACAAGAAACGGATTTACACATAAAATTGCTTGATTCAGAAGAAATTATGGAGTTCACCGCAATATTAGGACTCATTTGAAATTGTATGGTTTTTCCAATATGTCAGACAGAAATGTCAGTAGTCAGGGTAAAAAGAAAGCAGACTGTAAAAAAGTGGAAGTGTACAAAACCGTCCACTAAAACATCACCGCTGACATATAAGTGTTTCTTTGAAAGTAATAATTTGCAGTTTAGTAACATTTAATTAGATTTATATAAATATATTAAGGGAGACAAATATGACCGTATTTCCAAAGAGATTGTTGTTTAAAAGAAATAAATCACACATTAATTGATTTACTGATAGAATTTATAGCCCAAAGCCTCTCTTTTGAAGAAACTTTCATTGATGGAGTCTCTCCTAAAAGAATTAATTCTATTGTAAAAATAGATGAATCATTCTTCTTGAAAAGAAAATGTAATAGATGTAGGTTATTAAATAACAAATGGTTCATCAAAGGAATTGAGATCAATACACGAAATTACTTTATAGTTCCGGTTCCCAACGGAAACAGCACTATGATTATGCGTATTTCAGACAAAATTTATACTTCCGCGAAAAGTTATAATAACTGATTGTTGAAAAGCTTATAGAAAAGCTATTACTGATTATAACTTTAATTTAGAACACACAACAATTAATAATTCTCTAAACTTTGTAAACCCGCCGGTCAGTTTAATTCATACTCAAAATATAGAGAAACTGTGGCCAAGATCCAAATACTTTCTAAAGAAAAAAAGGTGGCCTTTAGCAGCACAAAGAAGCAAGTATCTCTCCCAATTTTTCTGTGAATGTATTGGGTTGATAAAAAATATGGCTTTGGGGAGTTTTTTATATTATAAAATTACAGTAATTTTTAATTTCATTATTTCTTCTTATTTTTCATCCAAAAATATATAATTTTTCCAAAAATGTACAATTTTACTCATCTATCAAAGATATTTTACATTATTACCTTAAATTCAAACAATTTGTAGCAAAAATACAACAATTATTTCCAATGAGTGACCAGCTATACAAATTTTTAAAAAAAAATATTAAAAGTAAATGACTCATGTAACTTTGTTGTTCCAATTATTTAAAAAAATATAATATTTAAGCACAATGGAATAATATTTAGTTAAAATTAAAGGAATATATTCAACAGTATTTCCACTAATTCTTGATAAGTATTTATTTACAAATAAAGATGTAAGAAATGTTTTTAAAGATGTTTTTGATTTAATTAAACATTATGGAGTGTTTAATCTATTAATTTATGTTATTAAGTGAACAAAAACATGATCCAAAAAATTTAATTATTTTATGACAAGAAATAAGAAACTGTTTTTAAAATTAAATTCTTTTTTTCATATTTTTGCTGGCTCTTAAGGAAAAATAGTTCATTTTATTGTTTATATAAGTAAAGAGCATTTGATTTATTATGAAGTTATAAGAAGATTTTTAAACAAGTTAAAGACTATGAATTATATAAGTAATTGAAACGTTGGGAATTTATATTAAACCAAAATTTTAATGGTAATATTATAGCGAAATACTAAAATCAATATAAAAAAATTAATTTATTGGAAAGATTTTTCAAACCTTGGACAAAATTGTTTATTAATTGATGCTATTTACTATAATTAAAAGCTTATTTAACAATAAAATTAGTAATAAAATTGCCTCATATTTTATCTAAAAAGTTTAGGAAACTTTTTTAAATCTTAATAGAGCTTATAGCGTTTAGAATCAATAATAACAGATCCAATATATAAATATTCATTTTAGTTTTTCTACATTTTACCAAAAATAATGAATGAGTAATGTCTGCTCTTTTATGAGTATCTAAATCTCTCTAATTCTTATGTAATAATTTACAGAAAATTTATCAGAAATAAGACATACAAATGCTTACCAATATAGTCTTGTAAATATTTTATGATCTTCTGCATGTTATATGGCAAATCTATTTTATACAAACCGTATATATTACAAGCTTACATTTACTTGAATTTAGATGAACATATTTTCTTCTTATCTATATTAAAAGGTATCATAAGGAACTTAAAATGAACACAATTTTTATTTTACTTGTTAAGAAATCTATTCAAGTAGGATATTATATGATTGCAATAAAATCTCAGTTATTTTATACCAGAGAGAATAGTTTAAAGTCAAAATGTTTATGCCTTATGTTAATCGATAATAAATAATTCAATACAAAAAAAGAAATAGTCCTTTTTGGATTTCTGGTATAAGTCAGTTCATTTGCAAAATTTTAATGGTTGACTTTATTAATAAAGTTATAATTACTTGTGAAAATTCTTAATTGAAGAAATAAGTTTCATTATTGATTTGATCAAAAATAATGTATGATGAATCTACAACAATTAAGTTCAAGAAACTATAGAAAAGTCTGTATTTAATAATTCTAGTCACAAAGTGTATATGGAATAAATAAAGTATGATAAATATAACAGAATAGTTATAAATTATTTGATCCAATAATTTATGACATTTTTGCATATGAATCGGTAAAAAAATAAGTTTTAGTTTGTTATAGTAGTCTTGTTAACAGATTCTTTTTAGAAACTAAAGAAAACTATATTATAGCCTTTTTTAGTTTTAAAATATGGTATATTTTAGTATGGTATGGTATGGTTTTATTTTATTTTATAAAACTCTACATGTTGTGTCTACATGTGGTGTCTACATCAGTATTAATTATTTTATGTTTAACTTAAAACCTTATTAATAATCAACATTGGAGTTTCAGGGGTTATTTTCTAATTTGTAGTAATGTAAGCTTTATGCAAGTTTTTATTTAAATTTATACAACCCAGATGATATTTACTTTATCAAACTTTGATCATATTTCTATTTGAAATTTTAAACAAATACATGTAGCCTTAAAAAATTGTAAATTAAAATTGCTTTGAAACATTTTGATATCCTTTAAAAAATGTTTAATAATACCATTATGTTTCATTAAAATCACTTAATGCAAAATCAAACAATAAATACTATTGTTTGATAGTTCTAGTTATTTGAAATTGGTAAAATTATTAATAAAATCTCTCCTAATGAAATAGTTGGATTTATTCTTTATATTAAAAAAACATATCAATATATACAGTTTGTTGGTCTATTTATACTCTTTAAATAAACAAATTCTTAATAAAGATATTAGAATTTGTTTCCATACAATAAGATCAGCATTAGTTAACCATATTATTCTCTTAGTATACAATCTACATTTTTTTATTTATTATCAAGATATATTACAGTAAAACCTGTCTAAATATGAATATGTATAGCTTTAAAAACCTGCTTAACTCGGAAAAATAAATATTTGTTTTCATTGACAAATATATTGTAAAATAATTTCAAACTAAAAAAACTGGCATACTAAGAAAATTTTCGTTTTTTTATTATTTATACCCAAAGAGAAAATGATCAAATATCCAAATAAAAAAAGCTAAGAATTATTATTGGCAGATAAAGTGGAAATTATTAAAGAAATTGAAAGGTCTATTTCTTTAAATAATATACAAATAAAGTATGGGATCTCCAAATCAACAATCTATAGTATTAGATCCAAGAAAGTTGCCATCCTCAATGCCTTTCAAGTTACAGAGACTCCCCTTTGTGTAAAAAGTAGCGTTACTACGAAGCACGTCGAATTAAATAAGTTTTCTTTGGAGTTTTTAATAATTGAAAACTAATAACCTTCCTATTACCGGACCTCTTCTGCAAGAAAATGCATTAATAATTGCAAAAAAACTTGAATTTAATGATTCCGTTGAGAGTAATGACTGGCTAGATTCTTTTAAGGGAAGAAATTGAGTTATCTGAAAAATGCTATCCGTAGAAAGTGCGGATGTGAATATAGAAGATGTACAATAATGGATACATAGTTAAAGGATATAATTAAAAGCTATCCTTCCAAAGATATATTCGATCCCGACAAAAGTGGATTTTTTTACAGAATTTTGCCTTTAAAATCATTTGTTAAGAAATATGATCAATATAGAGGGGGTAAGTTTTCTAAAGAGCGATTAAGCTTTTTAGATTGCACTAGTATGGTTGGAGAAAATCTTAGACCCTAGGTAATAAGGAAAGCCTGCTTATCCACAAATATTTTAAAAAGAAAACATATTGGTTGACAACTTTCCTGTTAAATGGGAGAATAATAAGTCAAGGATGACACGATCCATTTTTAAATTTTGCCTTAAAAGCTTTAATGCTCAGATGGAAAGAAAAAATAGGAAAATATTAGTGTTTTTGGATAATTAAACTAGTCACTTCCTTAATGAACTACGCAATGTTAAGATTGACATTTTCCACCTAATATGATATCTTTTAATCAATCTTTGGATCAAAGGATCATAAAAGCGGTTAAATCATATTATCGTAAGATGCTTTTAAGGTCTTTAGTCTTTAAGATAAATGATTTTGGTGATGTTTAAAAGTCTATCAAGACCGTTATTGTATTGAATGCTATTCTTTAATTTCAAGATCCTGGGATCTTGTTAAAAACTCATGTATTAAAGGTTGTTTTATAAAAGCCAGTTTTTGTTCTTTGGAAGAAGTAGGCCCGGTTTATAACATTGATATTTTTGAAGCATTAGAAGATGTTAGGTTATATATACAGGATTTGGGAATTAGCCAAACTTATATTGTTAATTATGAAAAAAATCTGAATTTTCAAATATGCATTTAAGACGAGTCTTTTTGCATTTCCAACTCTATTGTTGATTAATATATTAATTGCGAACAAGAAAAAGTTAACAATAATGTAATCTAATAATGATGAGACCAACAATAATTCTTTGGGAGAGTAAATATGTCATCGAGAAGCCTTTGAAATGATTAGAAAGCTCAAGAGCTTCTCAATAAAACATCAACCATCTTTAGTGGTTAAGATAATAGAAATCATGACAGAAGTTGAAGATGTATATGCAAAATCTAGAGCTCCAAAAAGAATTCAAATGCCGATTGATGATTATTTCAAAAAAAAATTAAGTTAATTATTTTTTCTTGATCTCTTTAAATGTGAAAACCTCCATAAGCCGGAAGGTTTTATTTTGAACCACATTTTCCGAGTTAGACAGGTTTTAATGTATATACATTTGAATTTATCTTCTTTTTCATGTTAAAGAATGAAAGATAACTCGTATAAGACCCAAATTCAGTTACTTTATATTCTTTTATAATAATTAATTCTACATTATTTTTATTAAATTTTTGTATATTAGAAGCCTAATACAGGGTTTGCATATCAAAGTGAGAAAGAATAATAATAATATTTTGGCGGGAAAATTTTACATATAAAAGGAAAAAGCTTGCAAATCAAAGTGAGAATTAAAAACAAAAAATTGATTTTGTTCATTTTTAATTTAAATAATACAAGATTATTAATTTAGCTTAAAATGATAATTAATTTAATTTAATAAACGTGTTAAATGTTAAAAAATATGAGTAGGGAAATTAGGTAATCGATTATAAATCAAAAAGTTATTGGTAGAAGTGCAAAAGAAATTAGCAAAAATCTTAAAGTTCCGATTTCTATGGTATATCGAAATATCAACAAATTTGAATTAACAGGAAAAATACAAAGAGAAAATAAAGATGAAGTAAGAAATATAAAATTAACATCTGAGATATCTAAGTTTGTTAAAGAGATTATAGATAATGAAGCAGATTTTACTCTTAAAAATATTGGGGAAAAAGTATATCAGCAATTCAATCTCAATATCTCGATAAGCGCAATCAAAACTTGTATTAAAGGTTTTAATTATTCATTGAAAAGAATGGTTAAGTTGCCTGCCAGAAGGGTTTGCGACGAAATATATTATGAAAGAAGAGAATATTCTAGGATGTTTTTAAATACATTATCTACGGTGGATGATGACAAAATATTTTTTGTTGATGAAACAGGATTTCAATTTTGTATGAGAAATTCAAGAGGTAGATCACTCATAGGAACAACACCATCAACAACTATTTCTGTAAGTAAAACTAGAAATTTATCAATTTGTGCTTCCATCAATAAATTTGGTGTTAAATATTTTAAGGTGCATAAACAAGCATTTAATGGATCATCTTTTACAGGTTATATTGAAGAATTCTTTGATACGTTTGGTTTACTAGGAATTTAAAACAGCATCATAATTTTTAGTGAAGCGTTCATTCATAAGACGGCACAAGTAAAAGCAGTACTTATAAAAACATCAAATCAAATAATTTTCTTGCCTCCTTATTCTCCTATGCTAAACCCGATCGATAACATATTTTCAAAATGGAAAAATATCGTTAAATCAGGAAAACCAATAAATGAAATTGATTTGATTGAAAAAATTGATTTTGCTTTTAAATAAATTATAGTAAAAGACTGCAAAAATTGTTCTCTTCATATGATAAAGGAAATAAATGAGTTCGCATTCTGATTTTTTTTTAATATTTATTAATTTATTATTTTTGCATAATTAAAAAAATTAATAAATTCTCACTTTGATTTGCAAGATTTCTCACTATGATATGTAAAATTTCCTCCCAAAAGATTTTTATTAATCTTTCTCACTTTGAAATGTAAACCCTGTATATAAACCGGATATCAACATACATAAATTTTTTAAGACAAATAATTTGATTAGTTTACACAAATATTACTCTTTAGGGTTCTTAAACTGTTTCCAGTCAAATATTCATAAATCAATTTTTACTATCGAGGTTTAGGCACTTGTGCATTTCCCCCGTCCCTTGGGATTAATGAATAAATTTGTTTTGAAAAATATTTTTGTTATTTAAAAAAAAAGATTAAAAAAAAACAGTTTTTAGTTAATTTTTCTCTAAATCGAATACCTTCATTTAACATAACCTATAAAATTTTTTAAATCATAACCATATCTTCCATGCCACATAAACATACGAGATGCGATTCAAGAAGGCATCTATGAGTTCCAAATCTTGCTTTACTTTCAGCTTTTACCTTTTGCCAGCGAGACTCATCATGATTTGTTGTTACGCCATTTTGTCCAAAGAATCCCCTTATAGAATGATTTACGGATTGATGTTCATAACCTAGAGTATTGAGAGAAGCATAAATTTTTGGGCGATGGTCTAGTATAAGGCACCCAAAAAAATAAAAAAAATTAAATAAAAATTAAATAAGAAAATTAATTAAAATATTATAATTAATTAATTAAAAAAGTGGAATAAAGAAAAATCTTCTTTTAATCAATAAATACTGGATACTGCCAGTCAAAACATTTCAAATAAATTATTATCCGTGTTTTTCTGCCTCGATATCCACATTTTTAAATCAATAAATGAGGCTTTTTCTGTAAAAGACAT
>CAKKLC010000795.1:0-20031 GCA_918559645.1 Ceratonova shasta | reverse complement strand
GTGTAATTTCGCATTTTGCATCAACTTTATCTCTAATAAAGGATTTAATATCATCATTAATTTTAGGTGGTTGAATTCTACCACGTTTATTTAAATTCAATACGTCCAGTGGTTTTATAAATATTAATAATACTTTGAATAGTACTTTTGGGTAGATCAAAAGAGGAGGTCATGATATCAAGAGATTTGCCTTCTTCGTAATTTTTTATTAATTAACTTCTTATTTCGTTGAAAAATTTTATTTTTATGTGATCTCTTGGGCATTATAAATTTAATTAAAAAAAACGAAAATAGATTTTAAAAAAACGAAAATAGGGTTTAAACCCTGTAATTTTTCAAATAGTATGTCGTAAAAATTCGTTATACGGTTTTTAAAAAATTTAAATAGTATGAAATCAATCAGTATTTTAGAAAATTTATAGGAAAACAAAGTAGAAATCTAGTATAGCCAATAATAAAATCAATATATGACGTTATTACATTTAGAATTAACCGAATTTTGTAAACTAGTGTTGATCAGATTGGCTTTTTTTAACCTGGAAAGAATACAATCTAAGTTATTTGGTTGCTATTTGATAAAATAGCATTTTCTTAAGATTTTTGATTCTTTTAACGTTTAATTGAGTCAAAAATAGAATCAATTTATAAATAATTGAAGAAAAATTGTCACTTTTCATAGGTTTGTAAAACATCGGAGAGAAAACCGTATATTAACCTAAATCTTAAATTTAAATCATTAATTGTAGCAATTTATACATAAAAAGACAGAACATGGACATTTTAATAATGAAAAATTAAACTTTTTCATTTGAATTTTAATAATATTGAATTATATTGTAGAAATACTTGTGATTTAAATATTAAATTAGAAACCACAAAAATAATGTAACAGGATATATCATTTCTTTTAATTATTAGGCCCAAGAAAGTTTGGAAAAATAGATGAATTGGTATCAAATTAAAACTTTGATGGTATAGGTAAGAGAGAAAAATTATTATTGTGAGTAATTAAGTATATACTATTCGAACACAAATATGATTTTATAAATTTTTTATCTTAAATTAATTAGATTTTTAATAAATTAAGGTTGAAACTATGAAAAGGGATTTTTTGTTAAATCTGAGTTCATCTGAGATTTGAGGAGATACGTTGTAAAAGTGCATTTGATATTATTAACACTTAAAATTAACATGCCTGAATAAATGAGCTTTTTTTTACAAATATGTCAACAATACAGCAGTATTAATCAAGCACTTAAAAGCAAACGGTATTTTAAAAACATTTTTATTGTCATGGTTGGGTTTATCTGCTTAAATTGGCAAAAAACAACAAATCAGTTGATAATGAAGCTTTTATATGTTACAAAAAAATGCATGCTCTTTCAAAACAGAATAAGCATTAGAATTAATAGTTTTTTTGAGGATTTAACAATTCCTCTTTACAAAGCTTTCATTGTAATTTGCAAATGGGTTTATAATACACCACAAATTACTGTAATTAAAAGTCTTGAATTAAGCAAGCTGATAGTGCAGAAAATATATAAAAAATTAAGACTTATTGCTATTGAAAATTTATCTTCATATCCATTAAGATTAGGTGGAAGAAAGAAAGTATGTTAAGTGGACGAAAGCATGTATAAATATAAGCAAAAATATCATGTTGCCAGAGTATCAAATTCTAATAAATGGGTCTTTGGAATTGCTGATCCGAGTACTAACCCTGCAAAATATTCTGTATAGCTAGTTTCTGATCAATCATGTATATCATTAATTCCAATTATAGTCAAGGTTTGTAGACTTGATAAAATTGTTTGGAGTGATGAATGGAAAAGTTATGGGCATCTGTTTGATTTAAAAATTGAATTACAAACTGTTAACTATTCAGTAAATTTTGTAAATCCAGTGAATGGTGTCCATTTTAAAATGTAGAATCACTCTGGAATACACTTAAAAGAAGAATGAAAAATACGATGGGAATGGCTGATGGTATATTAGAAGAATATATATAAGAATGGATGTTTAAAGAAAAAATTTTAATGGACAATATCGATAATTTATTATAATTTTATTTTAGTCTTTGTGTTATTAATTTTTTATATTATTTTTTTTAATTTAATTTATATTAAAAAACTATGAGTAATTTTTAACCATTAGTAGACTATTTGTAATTTTTAACCCAGATTCGATATTTTTATTTTTAAAGCTTATAGGTATTCTCCTTACTCATTTTGTAAAGTTTTTTTTGTGTTGATATCGCATTTTTATTTTATTTTATACTAAACCAGATGAAAACAAAACGAGATTTCCATTTCCTCTTTTTTTACGAGTTCAAATTTAAGCTACAGTAGTTTAAGCTTCAAGAAATATTAATCATACGTTTAAAGATGGATCAACTAATGACAAAAATGCTCGATATTGGTTCCAAAAATTTAGTTATGGGAATTTGAGTATCGTAATTGAGCCTAAAGGTAGACCATCAACCCATATTGATTATGAGGAATTAAGGACAACTGTGGAATCCAATCCACACACAAAAATTCCAAAACTTGGGTCTAAACTAGTAGCTAGTCGTAAACATGTGTTAAAACATTTGCGTGCAATAAATAAAGTAAAAAAAAATGGATTCATTTGTGCCACACAAATTGATGGAACTGCATATGATGGAATACAAAAGCAAGTTGGTATTATTGCGCAAATCATCACTTGTAATTAAAAGAGGATTTTGTATGACAATTGAAAACGATCAAGCCAATTAATAGATAAGAATCAATCCCAAGACACACCCCAAAACCGAAATTTCGACAAAAAAAATTATGGTGACCATATGGTGGGATGTTTAAGGAGTGATCCAATATTACTTTCTTCAAACAGCACAAACTGTAACAGCGATGTTTTATTATCGTGAAATTGATCTCATGCATGCAAAACATAAAAAAACAACTAGCATTGCTTAATCGGCACGGCACTATTTCTTTGCACGATAAAGCAAGAACCCATTAAGCTTCGATTACTATTGATAAATTAAATTCTTTAAAATATGAAACCTAGCACTCCTCCATATTTATCTGGAATTTCACCCACCGATTACTATCTTTTTCGTAATTATAAATTATTTTTAGGAGAAAAAAAACACAATAACCAAAATGATATTATAATATACTTTGGATTCTTTATTATCTCAAAAAATGTTTTTTTTTCAAAAAGACATATGATGTGCCCAATCGTTGGCAAAAAGCTTTAGATGCTAAGGGAAATATTTCGATTGAATAAAATAAATAATGTGAAAATTAGCGCTTTTCGTTTAATTTTTAAATTCAAATCCCGTTTCATAGTTTCCAACTTAATACTTTAAAATCCTATAAAATAAATTTATCTTTAAAATGGGATATAAGATTGATTTGTTTAATTGATATTTTATGATTAATATAAAAATTATAGACAAATAGATATTTGAAAAATTTTTTTAAGTTTAAATTTTATGTAGTTTCTCTAGTCAAACTTGTTTTTTCAAGAAAAATGATTTTATTTAAATAATTCAATAAAATCCGCAAAGGAGAAAAATGATCTACTTGTCATTTTGTCAGATTTTTTTTATTTATTAAAAAATACACACAAATCTTTCTTAAGAAGTAACAACCAATATTTTATTAGAAGAAATTTATACTTTAAATACATAGTTTATTAATTTTCTCTAAATGCTGGTAAAAATGTATTATATTGTTTAACTTGTTATTGTAAATTTTTAATGTCATCATTTTCTCTTGTTTTCCAAATAATTCCATTTTTTTCAAAAACTGAAAATTTAACAATTTTTAAATATCGATTTTAAAATTTTAATTAAGTATATAAAAAGAAACTACTATTTTTAGGTTTAAAAAAAAATCTAAGAATTCCTCAAACATAGAAAAAGAAAATAAATTTTAAAAACCAGTTACAGTGATATTCTGAAGTTTAATAATCATAGTTTTTCAAGAAACTGATATAGATTCGAAATATATTTTAGAATTATTTCTAAAAATTAATTAAATTATATGATGACAAAATTTAAAATTAACAAATAGTCCAGAGAGCTTGTTCATGCTAGTTTAATTGATTGAATAAGTTATTTATACAATTTCAATTTTAAAAAATTAAAATTATTGAGTTATTGAGACTAAGCTTTTAAATATAAAAATAAACCAGATAATTATGGATGGGTCTTTTGAAATTAAACGGACAATTTAGATAATTTTATTGGTGAAAATTTTAAATAATTTATAGATACCATAGTAGAGATTATTCTAAATCATATTTTTATCTTCTGCATAATTTATATTTGAATTATCTAATAGAAAAAGAATTAATGATATTTAGATTGCTGAAATCAATGTTTTTATAAAAATGTAACGTTTTCCTTAAATTTACAATCCTAAATAAGATCCAAAAATTCCCAAATTAGTTTGAATATTTTGAATTATTAAATCGAATCTATTGCTCCTGATATTTCAAAATTAAAATATAACATTAATTTCTAAATAAAAAAATGTCTTGAAAGTTCTATATAAATCCATCTAACAATCGAAAGATTTTATTCTACTAGAAAAACGAAATTCTTAATTAATAAGACTTATCCTCAGATTTTTTAAATATCAGATTATTAATCAGATTAGTTTTAATTTTAAAGCTTATAGAATAAAAAGAATCATACTAATTTATGATAAAAATTATAAAAAATAAACCTTTGAGATATAAACTTAATACTAATACTTTTTTAAATTATAGATTCAATTCAAAATTTTAAGATGAGATTTGTGGCTTTATTATAATCCAGCATAGGAAGTATTATAACTTACAAGAATATTTGCTACTATTTGTAAAAATCTTGTAATGCCTAACAGAAGAATTTATTTATAATCATTTAACATTTTTATTTAGAAATTATACATGAAAATCAAATCAAGGGATGTATTACCTTAATTTTAAGTTATTGGAATTAATTTTGTAAAATTTGATATTTTTCAGTGGTGTAGATGGATCAAATATTTGCAGAAAAAATGTTTTTTCATATTCCCACCAAAACTTTAAATAAAAATTATAAAAAAAACTATGAAGAATTTGGACGAGTTTTCAAATAAATAATCAGAAAGAACGACAAAGCTCTTATTTCTTTTTTAAAAAAACAAAATCTTCTAGCATATGCAATGACGTGTAGTTAATGCAAAAATTCTTTGATATTAAAAAAAATATACAAAAGGAAAAGATGTTTTTGAGTGGTGGTGCGAGAATTATTCATATGGTGCATACTTGAAATTTATTTCAAAAAGGAAGGGAAGTTTTTTTGGTTCAAATGTATATTTTCACCAACTTGTGGAAAAAATACAGTTGATCCTTAATTTTAGTCAATATTGATTCTATATCAGTTTTATATTCGATATTTTTTCAATTTTGTTACATTTGAAAGAAATTTTTTTTAAACAAAACCAACATAACAGGCCGCACCATCATACTGTAACTTTTATTGTACTTCATAACAATTTTTTTGAAATAAAAAAAACTTCAAAAATTCTCTGTGCATTCACTTCTTCTGTGTAAAAAGTCCATAACTTCAAAAATTATGGCCGGTTAATTACAATTGATTATTTTCCAATGTTGTCTGTTTTCAGTATGAAATTGATAATTTAAAAAAACGATTATTTTCAAAGAATTGTTATAATATTTAAAATGAAACTGAATATGAGTAAATTTATTTTCTCTTTGTTTTATAGATAAAATAAAATAATTTAAAGAAAATTTCTTGGTAAGATGATTAAAATATTTTGTATACCAAATTTTGTAACGGTTTTTTTCAAATTGGTATGATGAATGCATATGCAGTTCAAAAATCGACAGGACTGATGTTTATAATGTAATTGCAGATGCAACCGGCTTTTCCTTGTACCAACATGTTTTATAACATTATGAAGTTTACTAGTAAGAAAAGTTGACATTTTTACAGAAATTTTCTTAGTACTACTTAAAGATCAACAATTTTTCACAATAATGTGTAAAAGTTTGATTACAAGTTATTTTATTGTTGATATCTGCAAAGATTTATTTGTTGTCAAACCTACAGTTCAAACTGCATTAGGATTATTTATAATTAGTTCACTAAATAACATTTAATTTGTGTAGTAATTGTCCATATATCTAGTATAAACTTTTTGGATCAATTGCGTTCCCCCTCCCTACTAAAAGTATTAAGAACGTGTGATAAAATATAAAATATAAACAATAAATTTATAAGCTCATCCCAGTCGTTATTAAAAACGTTTGTTTTTCACGGCCATTCATTTAAATACAACATTAATTTGTCCCCAAGAACACCCTAATCTTCTTTTTTATTATCTGCTTCAGCCTGGCCCAACAAGATTCTATATTTTGCGTATGAGCACCAGAAACTGGGTCAACAAAATGAAAGCTGTGATTGACTGCCATTTGTTTGAATCTCATAGAGAAAATATTTCTATATGCTTCCTATTTATTGCTATGTATAATTGTTCCGGTATGCAAACACTTTGAATAAAATGTTAAAGTTTTTGAGCACTTCTATCAGGTACAATTGTAACAAAAATTTTAGACGGGAAAAAAGAAGTATCAGCGATACCAAATACCCATATTTTAGACTCTGTTGCCCTACCTCGATGGTACTTGGGTTTATGCCTAAATAGACTTTCATCTATTTGACATATAATACCCAGTCCACCGAGTTTAATTGGATTACATTTGAGATATTCAACACAACGTAATCTTAGACCATCAAAAAAGTCAATTAAGACTTTTTCATGAACATCAATTTCTTGACGTATGTCCACATCTGTCTATGCAAGTGTCCGTTTCCACAACAATTTTAATCCTGTTTTTTTTAAAAAATTATATCGTTCAAAGAAGGATTTTTCTCTTACACTTTTGTATTTTTTATATGCTGTACAACCTCTGGTCATACAATGAAAAGCCCAGCAATCTTTATTTCTCGTATAAGGAACTAAATTGCAGCTACAAAAACAAAACTGACAAATGTAGACATTAATTAGAATTCTGTTCTGTTGCAGGTACTCAATTACGCTTTTGATACTTCCCAAGCATAATCTTTCAATTACCTGAGTAAAAACAGTTGGACGCATTATGGATAAAAAAATTTACAAGGATTAGAAAAATTAAAATTTTTTTAATCAATTTGGATTAAAAATTATCAATTGCGTTTTCCCCCCGGGGAAAAAAACTCAATTGATCCAACTTTTTTAGGTAGATCATAGAGTATAGTCAAGACAAAATTTGATATCTTGAAACAGTTTTTTGATTGTTTAAACTGAGTTGCTGATTTTATGGCTTAATAGTCCATATAAACAATAAAACCTTTTTGAAGTATATCATGTAGTACAGGGTGAGCCATTTTCGACTGACGGTTTTTAAATGCGTATAACTTTTTTATTCTTCAATTTTTTTTTAAGTTATTTAGAATTTTTTCATTTTTAATAAACCATTTATAAAATTTATTTTTAAAAGAATTCAAAAAAAAAATAAAAATATTTTCAATATTTTTTTTAATTTACAAGCTTTTATAATTTTTCTTATCTCTTTAGCTTGAGACCTTTTCAACTCCCTCTATTATAAAATTTTTATATTCTTAATCTAATTTAATTTTCCTATTTAAAATGTCTTCCTATAATACACAAGAACGAATAATACTAGTTGCATTTTATTTCAAAACAAATCGATCCATCATTAATACACAATGAAAGTTTCGTCAACATTTCAACACAAAGAAAAGCCTTTGTCTAAACACAATTATAAATTTAATTGCCCGTTTTCAAATAAATGGTTCAGTGTTTGACTTGGTCAGAAATAATGTTAAAAAAGAGTTTTTTAAGAAAATGCTATATTTTCTGTTCGAGAAAGTGATGAATCTGATCTAACGGTATCAACACGAAGACGGGCTTCTTTATAAAATTTATCGAGAACGACATTAAGAAGAATATGAAAAGAAGATTTAACATTGTTCCCCTATAAAATTCAATCAGTACAAGAATTATTAATAAATGATGCTTCACAGAGGCTTCAATATGTATCAAAATTTATTTAGTTTGCTGAAAACGATTCAAACTTTTTTAAAAAATTTAATAATAATCGATGAAGCTCATTTTTACTTTAATGGGTTTGTGAATAAATAAAACTGTAGGATTTGGGGAAAAGTAAATCCGAGATTTTTGCATCAAAGACAACTAAACCCACAAAAATGCACATTTTGGTGTCAAGTAATGCCAACAAAAATTATCGGGACTTATTTTGTCGAAAATGAAATTGCTAAAAGCATAACCGGTATTGCATATCGGAATATGTCGGAGAACTTTTTACGTTCAATATTTTTAGAATTCAATATGCAATTATGGTTTCAGCAAGATGGTGCGACAGCACATAAAAAGCAAAAGATTAAATGAAAAGTCTTGCTAAACTTTTTAGAGAAAAAATTATTTCTAAGAATTCAACTTTTGCTTGGCCACTCCGTTCACCAGATCTAAAAGTACCAGCTTTTTTTCTGTGGTGATATTTTTAAGAAAGAGTTTATTGCAATAAACTAGATAATATTCGTTCTTTAAAAAATAGCATTATTAATGAAATTAGAACTTTAAACAGTGAAATACTTGAAAAAAATTTGGAAAGTATACTAAAAAGAGCTATTTTATGTAAAAAATGAAAACGGCAATTATTTAAAGAGACTATATTTTCCATAATTAAGTAATTTACAACTATTTTAATTAAGCTATAATTAAAAAAAAAATTTTTGAAATATATTAAAAAATTAAAAAGTTATACGCATTTAAAAACCGTCAGTCTAAAATGGCCCACCCTGTAGATTCAAGATGATTCTTGATTTCTTATTATTGTCTATTGATTATTCAAACTGCATTACTAAACATATATATATAGTAATTAACCATATAGACAGTATAACCTTTCTGTTATAGATCATGTGCTTAAGTCATCGCGATTCTTTATCTTTTGAGATTGTTCTTTATTTTTCTAACTAAATTGCAGACTTTTAAAATTCCCCATATAAGCAATGTAACCTTTAGGAAGTAGACCATTTAGTACAGAAAAGCTGTTTATAGTTATCTTGAGACAGTCTTTTGATTGTTCCGACTGGGTTGCTGATTTATGGTATTATAGTCCATATAAAAAATGTAACCTTTAGCAAATAGATCATTTAATATAGAAAATACAATTCTCATTGTTTTGAGACAGTCTTTTGATCGTTCCGACTGGGTTTCTGATTTATGGTATTATAGTCGATATAAACAATGTAACCTTTAGCAAATAGATCATGTAGTATAGAAAATACCATTCTCGTTGTTTTGAGACAGTTTTTTGTTTGTTCTAACTGGATTGCTGATTTATAGTATTATATTCGATATAAACAATGTAACCTTTAGCAAATAGACATTTAGTACAGAAAATATGTTTATACTTGTCTTGAGACAGTCTTTTGTGTGTTGCGACTGGGTTGCTGATTTATGGAATTGTAATCCATATAACCATGTAACCTTTAGCAAATTTATCATGTAGTATAGAAAATACCATTCTCGTTGTTTTGAGACAGTCTTTTGTTTGTTCTAACTGCATTGCTGATTTATGATATTGTAATCCATATAACAATGTAATCTTTAGCAAATAGATCATGTAGTATAGAAAATACAATTCTCGTTGTTTTGAGACAGTTTTTTGTTTGTTCTAACTGGATTGCTGATTTATAGTATTATAGTCGATATAAACAATGTAATCTTTAGCAAATAGATCATGTAGTATAGAATATACAATTCTCGTTGTTTTGAGACAGTCTTTTGATTGTTCCAACTGGGTTGCTGATTTATGGTATTATAGTCCATATAAAGAATGTAACCTTTAGCAAATATATCTTGTAATATAGAAAATACAATTTTCGTTGTTTTGAGATTTTCTTTTGATTGTTCCAACTGGGTTGCTGATTTATGGTATTGTAGCCGATATAAACAATGTAACCTTTAGCAAATAGATCATGTAATATAGAAAATACAATTCTCGTTATTTTGAGACAGTTTTTTGTTTGTTATAACTGTATTGCTGATTTACGGTATTGTAATCCATATAAACAATGTAATCTTTAGCAAAGAGATCATGTAGTATAGAAAATACAATTCTCGTTGTTTTGAGACAGTCTTTTGAGTGTTCTGACTGGGTTGCTGATTTATCTTATTGTAATCCATATAAACAATGTAACTATTAGCAAATAGACCATTTAGTACAGAAAAGATGTTTATAGTTATCTTGAGACAGTCTTTTGATTGTTCCGACTGGGTTGCTGATTTATGATATTATAGTCCGTATAAACAATGTAACCTTTAACAAATAGATCATGTAATATAGAAAATACCATTCTCGTTGTTTTGAGACAGTTTTTTGTTTGTTCTAACTGGATTGCTGATTTATGGTATTATAGTCCCTATAAACAATGTAACCTTTAGTAAATAGACCGTTTAGTACAGAAAAGATGTTTATACTTGTCTTGTAACAGTCTTTTGATTGTTCCGACTGGGTTGCTGATTTATGGTATTATAGTCCATATAAACAATTTAACATTTAACAAATAGATCATGTAATATAGAAAATACAATTCTTGTTGTTTTGAGACAGTTTTTTATTTGTTGTAACTGGATTACTGATTTATAGTATTATAGTCGATATAAACAATGTAACCTTTAGCAAATAGACCATTTAGATTAGAAAATATAATTATTGTTGTCTTGAGACACTCTTTTGATTGTTCCGACTGGATTGCTGATTTATAGTATTATAGTCCATTTAATAAGTATAAGCTTTTTTAGGTAGATCATATAGTAGAGTGATTAAAATTCTAGTTGTCTTGAGACAGTCTTATGATTGTTCCAACTTAATTTCTGTTCAAGTGTGTGATAATTCGTATAAACAGTAAAAGCTTTTTTAAGGAGATTTTGTGGTAGAATAATTTAATTATTAGTTTCTTTAAATTTTTCTTCAATTGTTTAAAGTAAATTGATAGTTTTTTATGTTTTCAATAATCCTTATAAACAGTAACATTTTTTAAAATAGATCATATATTAAAGTAATTTAATACTCCATGTCTTAAGATTGTTCCTTGACTGTTCCAAATGCATTGATGGTCCTATCTCTGTAAATTTTTACCAAATATTAACATTGAAAAATTTATAGAACGAGTAAAATTTCAGATTATATCGGTCTCGTTTTAAAGGTATATACTATTTTATAGATAATTGCCCTTTACAAATCATTAATGATTCTTCAATTGCTATATTCTGGTGTATGAATTATTAAGACTATGGTAAAAATAGCTTCAAAGAAATATTTTATCATATTAAAAGATTTCTCAGAATTATTTTCTATCTCTGGAAGAACTATATTATTAACAAAATTCAAATAGTATATCAGAATGAAAAAACAATAGATAGTTATAATAAACTAATTGTATTTTGTGCCTAAGATAGAATTACTACTACAATGAATTATCATTTTTGGTATATTGTACAAAAATTGATATTTTATCTGGATTTTTATTAGTTCAATTGATCAATCCTGACATTCGTTTAAGTTGTAGATTTGCAAAAATTTGAGTATAACGACTTTGTTTCTATTCAAATAGAATCAACAATTTTATCCCTAATAAATAGTTTAAAGTATTCAATATTTTAATTTTAAGCATATATTAGTATATTAATGCTTGGTGTGCCTGTAAAAGGCTGCTTTTGTTGTATTTGTAATAGAACAAGATTATAATTGATTATTTCTTCATCAGCAACATCATAATTTTATTAATTTCTTAAATTACTCTTAAATCAAAAATCAAGTCATCATCAAAACTGAGAGCAATGCATTTAACAGCAACTGCTGTCAGTTTTTATATTTTATTTATATTCTGTTTATCCAACTTATTTTACAGTAAAAATACTTTTGTATGTAAGAAAATGAAAAAAAAATGTGGTGGAAAAATCAGTAACGAGTAGATAAATTATTGATTTGATCTAGTTGTAATCGATAATTTTATAAAACATATAATTTAGTACTGCCTTCTCCTGAATAAATAAGAATAAAAATAGAAAAAGCAACAAAATGGGCAGCACAGTGTTCGGCTGTAAAAAGCTAATTTTACGTTCTGCATAATATAATAATAGTTCGTGTCAAAAGTTTCTTCTTTCTTTTCCAAGTATTTCTTTTATCAGTGGGTTCAAATTTAGATTATCAAGGTGATTTTTGTATTTAAGTGTTCAGTGACAATAATCCTGGTCATTAAATGTTTTAAAAATACTATTTTTATTTCGAGTTTATATATTATACAAAAACCTTAACTGTAAAATAGGCTGAAAATATTAATTTATTGTATTATTTCCGATTTTTTTAATCAAAGTAACTAAAAAATTATTATTGTATATTTCAATTTTCTCATTTAACCAACACTTAACCATTTCATGTCTCTGTCGCATTCTTAAAAGGGAAATAATTTAACATAATAAGAAATTTTATACCTTTTTATAAAAATCTGATTCTGTGTACATGTAACTAAATTAAATTTCTGTATTCATTTTCAAATTAATATAAAATTAAAATAAAATCCATTTCTTCTTGAGTTTGAGAAAACAGTTGTCAATTATTGTTCAAACAATTTTGTAAAAATAATTATAACTATTTCTGGTTAGCAATTGACTGTTTCTTTAAAATTTTCAAATTAAAGTCAATATAAACTTTTCAACATTTATATAAACGTATACAAATTACTTTAAAAAAGTTACCAATTATTTTATAATAAATTGTAATTTTTGCTAGAATCCCGATAACCATTAACCTAAATTTACAACCAGTTAAAATATACTTGGGTATTTTTATATATTTTGATTTGACAAATGTAGGAAAAATTAGAATTGTGTCTTCATATTCGATACCAGTATCGAAGATTAAAAAAATTTTCCTTATAATTTGTCTTATAATTGTTCAGGAATATCCACAATATTAAGTAAAGAAATATGATATATGTTTTTTTTTGTTAAACATATCTGACATGTACTTTACAACAGAATTCCAAACATTACTTCAAAAGTTGTAATTTTTCTCAATATTTGGAAAATCAAATGGAAAACTATTTATTAGATTTCTTATGTTTGTTATTTTAAACGTTTTAAAAGTCAAGGGCTTACTATTTGAGTTAAAACTGTTTGGTAGGTGTTGCGACTCAGAAATAATCAATTTATCAGAAGAAACAGAAATTGAACCTTTACGCGTCTTGATTTAATATATCCATCTGGTTTGATCTCAATACATTTTTTTGTTTGAAACAAAGTTATTTTATGCTAAGAGTTCTTTGACTTTTTATACAATCATTCACCATTTTTAAGTAGTATAAAAATTATTAAAATTCCTGCCAGTGAATTTGAGCTCAATAATCACTTAATTAGCTTTTTGTGCAGACTGACATACTTATTACTTTTAAAGATCATTTAAATTAATTTTTATGTCAAATAGATACATATTTAATCTTGCAGTAAACAATAGGATATTTAAC
Organism: Ceratonova shasta; assembly: GCA_918559645.1. Lineage (NCBI taxonomy): Eukaryota > Metazoa > Cnidaria > Myxozoa > Bivalvulida > Ceratomyxidae > Ceratonova > Ceratonova shasta. The sequence goes on along the minus strand of CAKKLC010000795.1, from coordinate 6,434 downwards.
AATATTAAAAAATATTCTGAAATCTTTGAGAATTGTTTGGATGGGTAAAAGAAAAATTATAAATCTTTTGGATCAACAGAATTTAAAAGCCATAATACAAAAACTTCAAAAACTACAAATGCAAAAATTTATTAAAAAAATTATAAGACTATAATTTTGATAATTTCAGTAAACTTTCAAAGCATTCACTTCAATTATTGTATTTCTAGACAAACTTTTCAAAAAATTTTGTTTGATATTCGATTTTAATTCCCTTACATTTTTTGAATTAAAACTTCAAGCAGTTATGAAAACTTTCAAATGGTTGTGTATGCACACTAGTTTAATGATTGATGAACTCATACTTATGGCATAGACTGCCGTGCCTAAAGCCCAGTTAACTGAATCTAAAATATGATCTGTGCTCATCGGTGTGTATTGTACTATTTTCAATAGCATTTTCAATTATAAATAAAATTATTTTAGAACCTTTTTTATCCGGAATCACTTTTGCATAAACGTAGAAAATTCCTTTCCTAATTTCTATAATGCACAACGCATCCTTTTTGTTTTCCGGGTCGTATCTACAGTGGCTCTTGAATTTATAATTCAATATCGTTTTGTTAATTTTAACTACAGCACAGGAACCACATAGATTTTTTCTTGATGTTTTTTGTTTTATTAAATTAATTGTTTTATCAATTACATTTATATACGTTTTTTCATTAATGTTTTCCCTTTCAAGAGTAGAAAACTGTTAAACATCAAAATTCCAATCAAAAAGTATTGAAAAAAAATGTTGAGATCAGAATTCTTAAAGATTCTAAGACGTTCTTTCAGAAGTCCTCCTTTGATTTTGAATGCAATTACGAGCATAGCATCTCCATATAAATTTATCTTGACTTGATTCAAATTTCTCAAACTTCATCCAATTTGCACAAGTCATACAAAGAATTTCTTTTGTAATAATATTCATTTTCATTACAAGTAGATGTTTTTTTCTGAGTTGTTTCTAAATATTTCGTTCAATAATTTTTTTTCCTTCCTAGCGTTAAAAAATACACCATGGCATTTAAAAGGCGTGCGGCTATTTAATGCAGCTGATCCATCTTTTCTTAAAATTTCAAGGTTAAAAACATAATTTTTTATATTAAATTCTAATAATTTTATTTTTTTCATATTTTGAAAATCATTAAAACATCGTATAATTCTATTTATGTATATTATTTAGTTAATAAATAAATACAGTTTGATTTTTAAAATACCATTTTAAGTTAATAAAAAAACATTTAAATTAAGAGTTTTTGTAGTTCATTTATTGTATTTTGAAAATTTTGAATATTTTCCGTAGCTAGATAGTTCTTACAAAAATATGTTGGTATAAAAAATTATATTTAAACAGAGTTCAAATTCTTAATTATTCTAATAAGAATAACAAATTTTGCATCAGTTAAAAAAACGCCATATGGCCCTTTTTTTAACTGATCCGAATTTATTTGGAAATGAAACCATAAAAATAATTTGTTTTACGAAATTCTTAATTTAATTAAAACTTAAATTTATTTCTGGGGACTTTTTTAACTGATCCCAAATTTTTATAAATGAATTCGATAGATTTAAGAATGATATCTAGAGTTTTAATGTTTTTAATATATTAAGTACAAGATCCAACGAAATAAAGCATTTAAACTACTTTCTGACATAAAAATATATATCTTTTAATTTTTGCTATACAATAAAAATCATTGAAATTTAATTTTTCATCTAAAATTACAAATAAATATTTAGACAACTCAAAAGCAAATTGTACTAAACTTGATCGTTTTCAAATTTTACAATGATAGATTATTTGCTATATATAAAATTGCATATATTTTAAACTTGAACAGAAGAAATCACAAAAAAAAACTTTTAAGATAGTCCATTAACCCTTTTAGATCAAGAATAATGAATCTAAAAATTCTATTTTCTACATAGATGACAGTTACTATATGATATCTCTAAAAAGCTTGTAAAATGTAAATTTAAATCTAAGGATTCAAGAATCTATTAAGATTATTTATCCTTTTTATTAATTCTCTTACAAGCTTAAGAGTATGGTTTTTTTCATAAACCAACGTACAATATTAAAATTATTTATATTTTTACAACCATAATGTATTTGGCTTATTTTATAAGAAGCTATAGAGTCAAGATTGTATTTTTCTTTGTTTTTGAAGTAAAAACTGCAAAAAAAGTAAGTATTTTAATTCAAATATTTTTATAAAGAAATTTTACACACTAAAATTAGAGCTTTTTATTAGAAAGTTCTAATGAGAAACAAATTACTTGATAGATGAATATATTTGTGTATTTTTGACAAAATTTTTGAATGAAAAATAAGAAGAAGTTTTAAATTTAAAAATTACAGTGATTTAATAATATAAGTAACTCGCCAAAGCGGTATTTTATATCAATTCGATAAATCCACAGAAATTGGAAGAGATAACTGCTTCTATGTGATGCTGATGCCCACTTTTTCTATTTTGAATTTATTTTGATCTCGTCTGCAGCGCCTTATAATTTGAGTATGAATTGAACTGTCCATGGGATTTACAAAGTGTAGAGAATGATAAATTGTTTTATGTTCTTAATGTAAGTTCGAACCAGAAATAGCTTTTTTATAAGCTTTCCAACAATCAGTTATTACAACTGTTTATCTAAGTACAGATCTTTCTAAATATCTGAAATAGTAGTGCTGTTTTGATTGGGCACCAGAACTATAATGCAATTTCGTATATTGTGCTTTGTTCCTTCGATGAACTATTGATTATTTACTAACCTACCTCTTTTAAATTTTCTTTGAAAGAAAATTGATTAATCTATTTCTATAATAGATTTAATTGCTTTAGAAGAGACTATCCCAACGGGAGTTTGTTCCTAAGAGAGGCTTTGGGCTATAAGGTCTATCAATGACTTGAATAATGTGCGGATTATTTTTCTATAAACAAAAATCTCTTTGGAAATATGGTCATATTTGTCTCCCTTAATGTATTTATATAAATCTAATTAAATGTTACTAAACTGCAAATTAGTACTTTCAAGGAAAGACCTATATGTCAGCAGTAATGTTTTAGTGGACAGTTTTATACATATCCACTTGTTAACAGGCTGCTTTCTTTCTACCCAGACTACTGATATTTCTGTCTGAAATATTGGACAAACCATACAATTTTAAATGAGTTCCAATATTGCAATGAACTCCATCATTTCTTCTGAATCCCGCATTTTTATATGTAAATCCGTTTCTTGGAATTCAGTTGTTTTTCTTTCTTCTGTAGATAACATTTTATGTTCATCTACTGAATTCAATTTTTTTACTACATTGCATGGCTAATCTTAATTCAAATATTTTGCCGAAAATCCAAAATTTTCACAAAAATTCACAATTTTACTCATCTACCAAATATCTTCAAAAATGGATACTTTGATTTCTTGAAAACCAAAAATTAACGTAAAATGATTTTTTTATATGATTTCTAATATACAGTAAAGTTCCGATTATCCAAATTAATTTTTTTTGCCCACATGTCAAGTAAAAGGAAGAGAATAATCATTACTCTAGAAGTTAAGTTAGATATAATAAATTTGCTAGATCATGGTGCCAGCATTAGCTTTGTAGCTGAAAAATATAGTATTGGAAGATCTACGGTTTCAAATATCAGAGTAAATTAAGATCATATTCTGGACTGTATATCAAAACAAGACATTAGCTTTAAACCGATACATAAAAAATCTATGAAACCTCCAAGTGATGAAAATTTAAATGCTACTTTAATACAGTGATTTTTACAAAAACTCAGTATTGGTGTGCCATTAAGTGGCCTTTGTTATGTGAGAAGGCAATATTTTTTGGCACAGAATTAAATCCACACACAAAATTTAAAGGAATTATAGAATGTTTCAGAAATTTCAAACTGAGGCGTGGCATACATCATTTGAAAACATACAGGGATAAACTTTCAGCTGATTTTACATCTGCAAACGATTTTTTACACGCTTTTGATAGATATATTTAGGAAGAAGGATAAATATACCCGAAACAATTTATAATGCTGATGAAACTGAAATATTTTGGAAAAATATGCCTACAAGCACACTGGTTAGAAAAAATAAAAAATAGAAAAAGGTTATAAAACGAAAAAAGATGGGGTTACATCATTATTATGTAGTAATTCTCAAGGAAATCATAAATTACAATTGCTAATAATTGAAAAATATAAAAACCCTCGTTGTTTTAAAAACAATAATGATATTCCAGTTCAATACAAAAATCAAAGTAATGCCTGGATGAATTGTAACGTTTTTATTAATTTGTATGAAACATATTTTATTCCTAAAGTTATAAATTATTAAAGAAAGTTGGGTATATCATAAAAGGTTCTTCTAGTTCTTGATAATGCACCATCCCATCTAATAGAAAATCTTATAAATAGTATAAATATCCAATTTAAAGTATTGTATTTACCACCAAAAGTAACATCTCAACATCAAACTATGGTTCAGCGAGTAATAGATATAGTAAAACGTAATTATAGAAAAAACTTCTTCGTAAACTATTAAACCATGAATTTTATAAGACATAACTAGAATTTATTAAAAATTTAAATCTAAAAGACTTTTGTTTCTTTATTCCTGATGCTTGGAACAATGTTCAATCTTATACATTAAAAAAGTCATGTAATAAGATATTTTAAGAAAATGAGAAAAAAAATTATGAAAAAAATTATAATACTGATCTTATATATAATATAAACTATAAAAACTGATATAGAAAATTTTGATTTTTAAATATATATATCTAAAATAGGGAAAAATCAATTCTTAAAAGAACACAATTTGCAAGACTGGTCAGAGTGTGATAAAGATGATCCCGTTACGAAATTCTTGAAGATCATGATATTAATTAAAATGTTCAGTTGAGTAACGAATTTGATAAGAAGTCTGAGAATTCCGAAGATTTTAAAATTGAAAAGAAAGATAAATCAAATGCATTATCATGTGATGACGTGATTGTAGCTTTAAAATCTGTTATTGAGTCGTGTGAATGTATGAATTTACATTTTTTGGTTGTAAATTTGTTGGATTTACATTTGTTGAAAATAAAAAATCAAGAAACCTAAAGCAAAAATCAATTATAGATTTTTTTAATTTAAATGACTTTTTTATCCGAAATTTATGTTATCGAAGCAGCACTTAAAAATACCAGTCCCAAAACGTATGGATAATCGGAACTCTACTGTATTAACAATTATTAAGTAGAAAAGTCACTATCAGATATTTCTTTAGAGTTTATAAGAATGTTGATATTCCTTATTTATGATGAGAATTAGAATAAATTAATTAGCTTTTAGTATTAAATGTCTGTAAGAGTTTGTTCATATTCTTCAATTTGACATGTATTTGAGAAAACATTTTTATTGTATAATTATTAATGAATCTAATTTATTTAAACATATATCTAAACTAAACTAGATACTTTGACATTTTTTAGTACGACAAAATTGCTATCGATTATTATTCAATTCAATTTGACTATATTAACTTGAGTTTTGTCAGTTTTTATTTAAATTAGAATATAGTTAGTATAAGCTTTAAGATTTTTTAACAAAAATAATAAGAATAAAAATTCTTTGTAATGAATCTTTATTCTTTCTATTATATAAATTTCATTTTTCTTATGAATTAATGCAATACTTTTGTATAAATCATAAGGATAATTAAAATAATTTAATACTTACCCATCATATTAATTTTGTTGCTTTAAATATACAGCAATTTCCATAGTTCTATTATTAAATATAATTTTCCTATATTTTTAAACCTATTTAAGCATATAATATACTGAATATTTCATACAAAATTTAGTATAAGGTTTGAAATTTAAATATTTTTTTAATTTTATTTTGAGCTATACTTATCAAGAAAATTTAAAATTACTCTTTTCATATGAATTATTACATATCACAGATTTTTAAGTAAAAATGGTTAAATGACCTTATAATAAATAAAAAATATAAATTTTAAAATTATTATGAAGGAAATTTTTAACAGTCGCTTCTTATAATATTCATCCCGAAAACTTATATTTGTTTTAAATAAACAATAAATTTAAAAAATGCTGTTTTACAACACTATAAAATTCAAAGAAATTCATCTAATACATTAATTTTATACATACATTTTTATCAATTATAATAAAAAGTTTTTGGAAAAGTATAATATTTTAAACACCCCATTATATACATTAGAGCAGGGGTGTCCAACGTGCGGCCTTCTAAAGATAAAATTGCGGCCTTCTAAAGATAAAATTGCGGCCTTCTAAAAAATAAAATTTTTAGGCCCATATATGAAAAGGACGTTAAAAGATGAAAAAAGAAGTTATAAAGTTTCATGGGAGTTTGAATTTTTTATAA
>CAKKLC010000789.1:9048-27033 GCA_918559645.1 Ceratonova shasta | reverse complement strand
TGAAATTTATACAAAATTCGCTAAATTTTGTATGAGGATTTTAATCTTATTTTTAACAAAATTATTGACCTATGAAAATAAATTTGTTTAGATTTTATAAGGTTCATACATCACGGTCATAAAATGATTTTTTCTTAAAAGAATAAATTTAAGAAAAAATAGTGTACGTATCATTTTTAACATTTCCATTTAGTAAATATTGATCCATATGCCTACTTTCTTCGTTAGTATTATTATCTCCGTATAATTATATTTTGATTTCATTTAAAATATAAATAGATGATAAAATCAATGGGGCAAATTTTTTGGATTAATTGATTAAAGTGATTAAAAAAGTTCTCATTTTTGAAATTATTTTACCCCTAATGCCTACAATTGTGTATACTAAGGTAATTGAAATATTATGTTTGGGAAGTATCAAAAACGTAATTAAGTACCTTCAAAACAACAGAATTTAATGAATGTCTACATTATCAATTCTTGTTTTTGCGGCTGCAATTTAGTTCCTTAAAAAAAGAATAAATATTGCTGGGCTTTTTGTTGCATGACCAGTGGTTGTACAACATTTAAAAAATACAAAAGTGTGAAAGAAAATTCCATCTTTGAACTATTTAAATTCTGTTTAAAAACAGGATTAAAATTGTTGTGGAAATTTACTCTTGCACAGACATATGTAGATATACGTTAAGTAATTGATGTTAATAAAAAAAGTCTTAATTGACTTTTTTTATGATCTAAAAATATGTTGTGTTGAATATTTTAATTGTAATTAAACAACAATTGATGGACCAGTTGTTTTATGTCAAATAGATGAAAGTCTATTTAGACAAAAACCAAAATTCCATCGAACTAGGGCAGCAGAGTCTGTAATATAGCTATTTGCTATCGCTATAACTCCTTTTTGTCAATCTAAAATCTTTGTTACTATTATACCTGATAGAAAAGCGCAAACTCTTTGACCTTTTATTCAAAGTGTTTGCCGACCAGGTACAATTATAAATAGCGATCAATGGTCAGCATATAGAAATATTGCGTCTATGGGGTTTAAACATATGTCAGTCAATCACAACCATTATTTTGTTGACTCAGTGTCTCACCAAAAAATAAGAGAAATAATTAAAAATTATTTTTTAGCAAATCCTATAAGGCTTCGTGGTGAAAGCGTAGTGTGTCAAATAGATAAAAGTTTATTTTCACTCAAACCTAAAAATCACAAAGAAATATCGTCTAATTTACAAGTATAGGTTTTTGGAATAGTAGACACTAGTTTTATTTCAACTAAAGACTTCATGACAATTATTGATAATCGGGATGCAGCGACACTGCTTCCAATCATTAGAATGGTTTGTTTACCTGGGACTACTATTATTTATGATAAGTGGCGAGCTTATTCTCAAGTCTGCAGGAAATTTAAGCATTACACTGTAAACCACTCTCTTCATTTTGTTAATCCTGAAATGCTGTTCATACGCAGAGCATCGAATCATGGTGGAACAAAATGAAGTGAGAATAAAACGCATGAAAGGCATTAGAAAGAGTGATTTAAAGTTCTATCTTTTTTAATTTTTATGGCGCAAAATATAAGAGGAGACGTTTTTGAGATTTTTGTTCATTATTAAAAGATTATTTAAAGCTTTTTTTTTAATGTTTGTGTTTTTATAACGTGATCATCTTTTGTGCCATTTTTTTTACATGATATGTAATATGTTATAAAATACCATATAATAATGTCTACAATCTTTTAAATAGCATTAATATACCAAGTGAAAAATATTTAAATTCAATAGGAAAATATACACATTAACTTTAATTTTCATATTTATTTAAAGATATTTATTATAATCGGAATAAATATTAACCAAAAATAGTTTTGTTTTATTTTGTAGTCTGTCATTTCATTCTTATCCATTAAAATCAATATAATTAAGTTTTTTATTATTTTTTTAGGATTTACATCTAACTATTTTAAATATCTAAATAAAATTTAATTTTGTAAAAATTTTTTTTAAAAAATATATGCTTTATTATAAATCAATTCTAGATAATCCATGAAACTTTCTTCTCAGATTATTAAATTGTTTCTAATAATGAGAGTAATATTCTTTAGAGTTAGATAATATTTTATTTTTTTAACAACTTGATATTAATAATCATTTTCTTAAGAAGTTTATATCAAGAAATCTATAAACATTACTACTATAATTTATCTTTTTTAATTTTCTTTAAAATTATAGAGCCCAAATTTTGTAAATCAAAAAATAAACTACTGAAATGATAAAAAATACATATTTGTTGATTTATATATACTTTCTGATATCAATAATTGATCAATTTCCTTATCTTAAGAATTTCTTAGATTATAATAGATAGAATTTGTATTATTGTAATTAATTAGTTTTTTATAGTATATATTATTTAGTTTCAATACATATGTTATAATGATAGTAGATATTTTAGTGTATGACCAAAATGGTTACCGAAAGTAATTATTATTAAATGTGACACAGTGGTCTGAAAGAAAATTTAATTTTTATACTTAATATTCAATATATCCACAACATACAACATCTTATATATTACCCAGAAGAAAATTTTTATCCAAATAATAAAATAATAAAACACTACTACCATATTAGAAAAAGTTTTCCATTAAAATGCATTACACCCTAAAGCATTATATATGACCCAATCAACATTAAACTCCAAATATAGGTTATTTCAAATTGTTGTCTACAAAATAATTTATCTGAATTCTCCGTCATATTAAATCGCTCAATGTATCCAAAAAAGGCATAGCTTTTATTCGTGCATTCAATACTGAATAGTATGTCATTACATGACCTAGCAGTGGTACGTGGGACTCGTACAGCAAACCCTTTAGAAACGTAATTCACTGTTAAACATCAAAATTACTACTTGCCAACGGTTTCAAGAAGAGAAATGATGTTATTACGGATATATATATATAATTGAATATTAACTTCAAAAATAAAGTTTTTATTTCGAGAGTAATGTTCATTTGGGTAGTATAAAAGATATTGTATCTTGTGTATAAATTGAATATTTACTTCAAAAACAAAGTTTTTATTTCGAGAGTAATGTTCATTTGGATAGTATAAAAGATATTGTATCTTGTGTATAAATTGAATATTAACTTCAAAAACAAAGTTTTTATTTCGAGAGTAATGTTCATTTGGGTAGTATAAAAGATATTGTATCTTGTGTATAAATTGAATAATAACTTTAAAAATAAATTCTTTATTTGGCGAGTAATGTTCATATGGGTAGTATATAAGATGTTTTATGTTGTGGATATATTGAATAATAACTTTAAAAATAAATTCTTTATTTGGCGAGTAATGTTCATTTGGGTAGTATATAAGATGTTTTATGTTGTGGATATATTGAATATTACCTCTAAAAATAAAGTTTTGATTTTGAGAATAATTTTCATTTGGTAGTACAAAAGATTGTGTTTGTTGCCGATATATTGTATTTTAACTTTATAAATAAAGTGTTTACCATAAATATTGTTAATATCAACTATAAAAAATAAAGTTTCTTTCAGAACCCTTATTCAAATTACATAATAAACACTTTTGGCGACTATTTCGCCCTGTATTTGATATTTTAATCATTATTGAACTTTCAATATCTATATTTAATAATTGGAACATAAGAATTCACTTATCTCTTTCTAAAACAACTATTTCGATAGCACAAAACTTCTTAAATAGTTTTATATATTATTTTGTTACAATACTCATAATAATTATATAAATATTTGTTAATAAATGAAAATAGTTTTCTATAAGCCGATGAAAAAACATTTTTATAAAGAGATAATGGAACCACTGATTAATGAACATGTTAATTAATTAATCTTGTACAAGCATAAAGTGAAGCTTTTAAAAGAAAACTTGCTAAGTAGAGGCTTTAAGCGGGATTTGAAATTAGTAAAATATTGCTATAATAATGATGGTGATGCATTCATTTGAGTGAATATGAAGTGTGTAGAATGCATAAAGTATACATGGATTCAAAAATGGGAGATTTTTAAAGGGTTGAAATTTTTACTTTAAGTTGGAATCAAGGTTTTTTAGAAATAGTTTAATAATGTTTCACAAAAAAATTTCTTGTTTGAAATTAATATTGATAGGATTATTTAAATAAAATTTTTTTCTTGTATTAGAAAATACCGCGGAAATCATTATAGTGAAAATTTAGTAAAATTGTGTCGTAATGGCATGATTTGTCAAATTGATGAAATTTTATTTAGGTACCAACATAAAAATCATATAGGCTGTGCAATAGAACACGAGATTTGGGTTTTCGAAATAGCTTACTATTTTTATTTACCAGCGAATGTTTTCTCAAAAGTCATTTAAAAAGATATAATATCTTATTGCTACTAATTTGGCATGTTTTTTGTAAGGTTTAATAATTATTAGTTACCAGTAGCAGGTGTATACTAGTATTCAAAATTTGGGTTTTACAAATAATATTGTAACCATAGCCAAAGTTTTGTTGATCCTGAAATAAATTTGCACACACAAACAATTTAATTTATGTAAAGCTCTATTAAGTTGTTTATAAAGGCAAGAAAAGGTGGATTGGGTGATAAAATTGAAGAATATTAAAATGAATTTATGCAAGAAAACAACTGTTACAATGATTGGCAAAACCTTATTGAATTTATTAATATTTAGAATTTATGATAAAATATTAATTTAAAATAAAAAAATTTATTATGGGATAACCTCATGTTATTTTTATGTTGACAAATAATACATGTTATTTTTATGTTGACAAATAATACATGTTATTTTTCTGTTGACAAATAATACATGTTATTTTTCTGTTAAAAAATAATACATTTTATTTCTATAAGGAAAAAATTAATGTTATTTTTATGTTGAAAAAAACACATATTATTTTTATAAGGAAAAATCGCAGGTTATTTTAATGTTGAAAAAAAATACATATTATTTTTTTTGGAAAAAAGAAAAGATGTCATTTTTATATGGTAGAAAATACTTAATTTTTTTTTTAAATCTCTAATTTTAAAAATATCTTTGTAATACAGAATCACCAAAATACTTTATTCTTTGTCATGCATTAATAAAATTAAGAATAATCAATATTAAAAAATAATCTATTTTTCCCGAAAAATTTATACTGAAAAATTAAATATTTTTATTGTTAATAATGGTTGGTGATTTTATACTTCATTAAAATATTTATTTTTACAATTTTTACAAGTTTATGCAATTTTTTTTAATCAAAATTTTATAAAGAATATTTGATTGATAAAGTTTTTTCTAATAATAATACAACTCAACATTTTTTATTATTTAATGTACATACAATGATATATAAACTTTGGATCTGGTACTTTTTTCCCTTATTACAAAAATGGTATTTTTTACCTTAAATAAAAAATAGTTTTGAATATAAATAAAGTTATTTAATCAAATGTTTTAATTATGCATAAAGTTAAAAAAATTTCTAAATTGTCTCTTGGAACATTATCTTTCCATATCGATTCAAAAAAATTGGCCTGTTATAAATGCAAACATAAACTTATCAATTTCATCAACATGACGCTTATATTTTACTTCAAGAAGTACTGTATTGCAACTCTCACAATATACAACACTTTGTTACAAATATTTTTTTGTTGAAGTAGGATACACAAGCAAATATGTCATTTCCAAAAGGAATATAATTTCAATGTAATTCATAGGGGATTTTTTTTATATTAATTTTTAAACAAGTTTTAACAGAAATTTTTTTTTCAAGCTGGTTGTTTTAATTTATTGTATGGATCTTATGTATTTATATAATATTGGAGAATTTTGAACTTCTTTCTATTTTAATATAAAAATATTTTGTTTCAAGAATCAGAAGAGTGCAATTATATTTATTTATTAGAACATATAAATTTTAGTTTATATTATCGAATGTCTAATCGTTATTAATATTCATTTCATCCAATATTTTAATTATAATACTAATAATTTGAAATAATTTTATTAAATAATAAACATGTGTTCATTTTCTTTGATTAAAAATAATATAACAACTAACAATAAGATATAAAATATTTTAATTATTTATCCATAACAACTATCATCAATAGATAGGAATGAAATAGGATAAAGATCCATTTATGGTCAGATTTCTATAAAATTTTGAAAGCGTGATATAATAACAGTATAGTTATTGATTTATATTTTAAAGTAAAGTATAATTTATCTATTTATCTGTAATTGATATATTAAAAGACATAAAGTTTCTTTAAGAGCTAAATTAAACTTATTCATTTTATCTATAAAAGAAATATATAACTGCAAATTTTCACCTTGACTAAATAAGATGATTATTCCTAATGAAGTAAGAATGTTGTATTATTTTTGACTGGGTTAAATATATGCATAATTTTCATACTAAAAGCTATTAAGTTTTATAATAATTTTCAAATCAGAAATTGATTTATGTTTAAAAACAAGTGCTTTTAAAACATATTAAATGAACAATAAATTAGTTACAAAAATTAGTATTTAAAATATTACAATAAATTTTAAGCTGACTTCAATAAAAAAAAGTTAGTAGGTCGAATATGCTTTAAAATGTTATTAGATGTAGTAAATATAAATTTTGGGTTATTAGTAATTGGGAGTAAGAAAGCTTATAATAGGTAAACAAAAATAATTTTACATTTTATGAATAGAATGTGATAGCTACTAGATGATATATTTGATCTTAATTAAAGACTTTTAAATACTTTGGAAATATAAATATATACAAATTATTCTTTTAGCTATTTGTTTAAATTTTGAGATTATATTTTAAATACAAATTCCTATCAGAATACTTTCTGCTTCAAGATAACAAGATGTAATGTATAAGTTATAAAACTCTCAATAAGTATTGAAGTCATCAGTTTATTGAGTATTATTAGAAAATAAAGTTATATTTACCAAATATTTTAAAAGGTTTTTATTTTACTGTATATTATTTATCCTTTTTATTGAAAGAACATTTTTAAATATGTTTTTAATCATTATTATGTAATATTAAATGAAAAATATTTAAGGGTAATAAAAAAGTTCAAAAAAGATTGATTTAAGAGCACTCAAAAATTTTATTTTGTATGTTGTACTTTATTTCTTGTAAGCAATACGAGCAAACCAACACAGATATCTATAGATAAACAAAATAATACGAAAAAATTATTATAAAAGCAATATTAGATATCGATAAATAATTTAAGAGTAATGTTTTAGAAATAGAGAATTATGAGTTAATAATTACATTAACATTAATTTTATATTTTGGAAACATACATCTTAATATAAAAAATATTATTATAAAAGAATAACTAAAACTATTTCCTAAGAAAAGGTTAGCAAGCATATTTCTATCATAAAATACTTTTTTTTTTAAATTCTAAATCACTCAGCAGAAAAAAATGTTATTATTTGAGTATGATTTTAGTAATATTGTATTTTTAGTTCATTTTATTAACGCAAATTTGGTTTATAATATTATACTCTGATATATAGTTATTACTAGTTTGAAAATTATCATATAAAAATAATTGTTCTTTCTATAAAGTATAATGTATCCATTCTAACTAGAATTTACAATAAATAATATAGTAATACTTTATATTTTTAAATTAAATATTGATTTGAAAATATTAAAAGATAGTTGAAGTCCTTTCAAATACATAAATAAATAATGTGAAATTATTTAATAAAAAAGTATTATTTTTTATTTTTTTAACCAAAAAAATGTTTTGTATGAGTTTTTTATACGAACTAAATTATAAATTAGTATTGAGAGGAATTAAAAATATATCTTGGAGATTGAATTATTTTTATTCTTTAAATGCAATTCAATTAAATAAAAGTTATCAGAAGCTAGCGATATGGTATTTTTGTCATATAAATATTTAATTTTTAATTATGAATTTAAAAAATATAATCACAAAATTTTGGAAGCGAATACCTGCATATGACTGATTTTGTTGATATTTAAAAAAAAATCACAAAATAAACAATTTATAAATATAATATATATTTTGTTTCTAATATTTATAATTCAATCTGAATTCTAATTTTTCATATATAATTCTAAAGTCTTACAGAAAATGAACATTTTATGTGTAAAACTGAGTATTAGGTTTTTATTCCTAATTTTTTTTATCAAAGATATATCTATTTTTATTTTATATAATATATTTTTGATTATATATAAAAATAATTCATTTCATTTTATTTTCTTTCATTTCATTTCAATTATATTATTTATTTCTATTCTTGCAAAACATGAAAGTCAATTTTTAAAAGTTGCTTCTTATAGTTAATTGCAAAATATAAGATGGTAGTAGGTCTTGAGTAATAATTAGTTTCGTTAAATTTATTCTTTTGAAATATAAAGGAAATACCTAAATACTTGTTTCAAGAAATCTCTTTTCATGAATATTTAATTAAATAGTATGACTAGTAATAATAAAAGCTTTTTCTACTGCGTTTTGAGATAATCAAAGTTTTCTTGATATTTTCTTTGTGATTGCTGTTAATAAAGACATCAACTATAGGAAAAATTTAAGTCCTTGTATTTGATATGTATTACTATTGTAAGTTATATTAGCTTTATTCAAGTATAAATGGAATACATAAAATAAATATTAATGAGTTTAATAATGTAAACAGCAATGACTAATTATGAATGTTGGTTCATATTTTTAAAAAAAATAATTTTAAAATTAATCATGAATAATTTTTTTACTGAGGCAGTAAATATTTTAGATATTTTCAATTTTTTTTTTGCTTCTCTATTTTCTATTCCTAAATATTTCTTCATAGTAATTATTATTTCAGAAAAATTTGAGTACATTTATTTTCTACGTTATTATATTATTTGAGAAAATGTACTTGACATTAAAATTAGAATGTTATAAAACCAAATATTTTATTGATATATAAATTAATAATTAAACTGTTATGTTATAATTTATAAACATTAATGGTTACATTATTCCACTAACATCAAGTATTTTTGATGCTATAATTTTTATTAACAATTGAATTAAGCTTCTCTAAAATTATGATTTTTAATTAAGTAAGGTTATACAAATATTTGTTTGATTAAAAAGATATTGCAAAATAAGATTATTTTTTACTGTTTATAACTTGATTACATTGTTGCAATAGATTTATTATATCTAGTAATTAAAAAAAAAGATTTTATCTACAGTTTTAGTTAGGTGAGTAAAAGATCAAGCAAATTTAATATTAAAGTTTATAACACTATTATATATTGTTTTACATTATGCCAAGTATGTTTTTATTTTCTGAAATATTTCCAATTTTTTAAAAATATAGTATTTACAGTTACAATTTCTAATGAACATTTACTATAAGTCTATTTGATATTTAAAAATATTTTTGTAAATTAATAAACTAGACGGTTGTCTAAAGGTCAGATATTGCATGTACCTTATAAATTTAATTTTATAATTAAAACTCCGTAAGATCTTTATTTTTGTTCATTATAAATATCCTGGTATTCCTTTGTTTCGAGCCCTCTATAAAAATTTCAAAATACCAAATTAATTAAATGATTATAAATAAAAAAGAATCAAATAACGAGACGTTTAAAAATAAAAAAGCAGTAAAATTTTTTGAAAAACGTAAATATCTGATTCCATGATTTGCAATATTGTTGCATTTCCTTTAAAATTCAAAAAAAGAATCATTTCTAAGCATCTTTTAAAAATGAACTCATCTAGATGTGATTGTTACAAATCCAAAGTTTTTTCGCATTTTTTCTTCATAATTTAATGTTTGACATGTCCCTACTCAAATTCAATTGGTTTATTATTTATAATGTAAGTGCCTCAACAAAATTTTCTTTGTATATAATAATCTCCTGCTCAAAACTACATAACTTAATGCTATTTAATGCAGAATAGCTTTCTCTAATAATTTTTGTTCTCTCTGCGACACATTCTTTAATAATTTGAATCACAGTTGAAGCTTCTCGTTTTTCAACATCAAACATTCTAACATCCTTGGTTAGCTCTTCCTATAATTTTATATTTAAGGTCGTTAATTTCTTGTACTTTAGTTGCTTCTCCTCATTCGACTATCACGCGTACTTTTTGTGTCTGAATCATCTAATAGTATCCTTCCCCATGATATTTATTTTTACCTCCAAAAACTATCATCGATCATTACAGAATATCCTATTTCTCCCATCTTAGACTCATTCTTTCTGTAAAAATACATGATATAACGTACGTAACTGCATTAATTATCATAGCAACACTTGACTTTATACCTAGATTTTTCAATTTTTTTTGATGTTTTTTTTCCTTTTTAATATATTAAAAAATTGTTTACAAAATTTTTCTAAAAACTCAATTTTTGCCACATAATTTTCCTCTTTTAACCATTAAGAGTAATAACAGTATTAGTAGCTGCAAAAAAAGTTTTCCTGAATATTTAATTTTCATTTTGCATGAACCACAGTGCCAGTTAAAATTCAAAACTACATCTTTACGCTTCTTTATTATAAGTTTATCTAATTTAGGAGCAAATGTTAAACTAGGGTGGCCATAAATTTTTTTGAAAATTCTGGTATATTTTTGTTAAAAACTGGGACATAGTTGAAATTGTCAGTAAAATGGAGAAAATATGTCAAAATTACACCTTTATTAGTTTTGCTTATAAAAATTTAATATTACAAATATTTCTAATCGTATTTTCCACTTAAGTGGACCTAATCTAAGTAAACTGTGTCATTTTTAATCATGTCTTAGAATTAACTGCAATTCAATTTTGCATTTAACTGGGTAGTAATTAAGAAATTAATAGTCAATTTTTTCAATCTGTTTTTCTGAACCCTTCATATTTGTTATGCTAACATAAAAAGGCGCTCAACTTCTGTTAAAGTACCTGCTAAAGAAAACGCGAACTCCACAAGCCTTCCAAATTGACGAGTTTAGTAATAGTTTGTTGTAAATGCTTTTAAGTTTGTCACGATGTTCCAACGATATCAAATTTGCTAGTAGTCCAGACGTTCAAATTGGATTTGACAAAGCCTTCATCAATAAAACTTCATCAAACAATAAGTCTCGGTAGATCTTAGATTGAATTTCCTGTCCATATTAATCTTCAGCATATTAAAAAGATTTTTCGATATCATTCAAACCTGGATACTTTATAAAAATAATCCATTAAAATACTTAAGATCCATCAACTAATTTTTCTCATGATTAAAAAAACTTAAATTGTTTGACGAATACAAATCTCTGAATTTGTCCTTGATGCTTTCTTTAGAACTTTAGTCAAACTTTTCATGCTCACATTACGCAGCAGTTAGCAAAAAAGTACAATTCTTACCATTTATAAGCTTGACTTTCTATATTGCAAGCTCATCGAAAGCTTCAAAAGTAGTAGTTGATGATGCTTCAATATGCTTAATGGATTCGCTGATGTTCTTGAGCTTATTGACAATGTAGAAAAGCTAAAACTGTCATTGAGCATTGTTGAAGAAATAACGAATCAATGCAGAAGATTTGTACAAGGCTAGAAAATATTTTATTAAAGTCCTTAACATTTTGATAATTCTTTTGAATGCATGCTCGAGAGTGATGAATCTAGTTGCAGAGTGGATTTGCGTTAGTATGAATACTTGATCAATATCTTGGAATGGGTTTTCAAATTGTTTAGTAAGCACAGTAGAAATACGAAAATTCTTATTAATTTTCTCAACTATAGCTTCAATGTCTACCTCTAGAATTTCAAATCCAAATCCAGAAGCGTTACGCAATATGTGTGTTAGATATCAATTGACAATTATTTTTGGATTAAATTCTTTTTGAAGTTTTCTCCACAACATTATTGGCTCCATTCCTTTCTACATCTCTAAAGTTATGGTTGGTATTATCAGAAGCATATGCAACAACTTTATCTAACAAGTTTTCCTCCCTTATCACTTTCACTATTTCTTTGAAGATTGTCTCTTATTGCTAATTAGGAATCGATACAGTTGCCAATTTCTTTTTGAGAATATTTTTTATTGGATCAAAATATTGTAAAACGATCGGCAGAATTTTAATGTTTACATGGTTTGATATGTTGGTAATATGAGAGAAAAAATTTGACTTGCTGGATGCTTTTTAGATTGGATTCTCAATGAATGTAGCCAATACTTTAGAGATCAATTTTGCAGGCTTTGTCTTTTTTAATGAAAACTTTGGATTCTAGAGTCCTATGATAAATCCCGTAGTACAGTCATTTGAACGAAATGAATAATTTTGTTTTGCAGTGTAAAATTAAAGAACTACTTTTTTTCAAGTAAGCTTTTGCTCAACATTCTTAGCCGTCAATTTTTAAAAATAATCGCTTACTTTCTTGCTTGATGATCCAGCTTTTACACCTGATGTATGACGATCTAATTTTATGTGATCCGGAATATCTCGACAACCACCATGAGCCAGTAGAAATCGACTTGAAAAAATTGTACAAAAAATCAGTGATTCATCATCAAATCTTTTTGTATATATCTAAACTTGTTAGAGTATTTATCATTTTATGACGTTTTTCGATGTTTACTCGCTGATGACATTCTTAACCTAAACAAACTAATTTTATATTATAATTCAGGTAATTAATTAATTCACACTTAAAAGTATTTTACAACTGAAACATAGGCTTTGTGTATTTTCTAAGAACAGATATGGATTTTTAACAAATTTTCAGAAATTTATAAAAGGTAAAAATGACCTAACTGTGTATGACTTTTAAAATTTTTCCGTTACGAATATATTTAAAGCTTAAAAACGAATAAATTTTCTAAACTGGGACGTATTGTATCCAAACCGAGATTCTAGGGCAGAGGTGCAAATTCATACCTGTCCCGAACGAATCCGAGCAAATGGCCAGCCAATGTTAAAAACACCTTTTCGAATAGAATTATAATTACATTGGTATCTTACAACAGTTTTATTAATGATATTTGTTCGTTTACTGTATTATAAAATTCTTTTGGGTTCATAAATGGGTTTAAAAACAATAATTTTATGTAAAATAATTTAATTAATTTCGGCGATTTGAAATGTTTATAGTGGATTCGGTATAAAGAAATGCCAATATACTTTCATAAAAAAGAATAAACTGGATTGACTTTTCAATTAAATATTTTTTTATCAATATGTTTGGTAATTTTTGGGAATTTTAATACAATATTTATAGGTTGTGATATTGTTATCTTTTTGATTTTTATTTAAAAATATCTCGTTTGGCATTCGAACTAATGATCGAAGTTTCTTGCAACAAAGAGTCGTTAATTTTATTAGTTTTAGTTTATAAATATATAGCTAGATAAATTTTTTTAATTTATATATTTAAAATTAAATTAACATTCTTTTTCAAAATTTGCATTTACGAAAGGATTGATTTTAATTTTTTCATTATTTTCTTTCAACGTAATTATTTTTTTACACCCTTAACGATTAAGGCCTTATAAGGGTCATTATAATTTTACTTATAGGGTACAATTTTGCGTATATGGTGGAAATAACCAGTTTATTATTACTATTACTGTTTCTATATTTTCTTGCGAGGCGTTAGTTATTCTGCCATGTGCTTTCTATGAGTTTTTTTTCTGTTTGTTATTTATGTTCTGATATCTATTACCGTATTTTTTTAATTTACTTTTGTGTTATTCAAATACAAATTCAATCCTCGTCTTTAATTTTTCAAGAGAGCCTTCACCTTTCAGGAAATTCTTAAAAATGATACACCAGGATTAAAATGATAGCAGTAGTGGGAATTAGTTTTAATTATTTATTTTAATTGAAAAAAATAAAATTCACGATAATTACTATACTGATAGTGATTATTGTAGCAATAGTGAATTACTTTCTAGAAAGATAAGATAAATAATAAATTGAAGTTTTAATGAGGATGAAGAATATAAAACTACTTATGAGAGTTTCTAATGTAAGGATGTTACAGAATATGATAAATTACAACCTCAAATACCATTCAATACTTCTTAAAAGGTCCCAGATCTCCATGTTTCAGTTCACATCAAAAAGCATTTTCTTTCAAATTTTTTTTCGTATACGATTTGTTAGACAGTATAATAAATATGACAAACAAGTATGTTATACAGAAGAAAAAATAGATGGAAACTTTTTAAAAAATGAATATTTGGAAAAACTGTAAGTACGAAGAAGGTAAAGACTTTTTTACCTTCCTTAGAGTAATCATCAATATAGAAAAAATGTTTTTAGCCAACATAAAAGAATATTGTTTCAACTAGAAAGAATAGTATGATACCATTATATCAAAATACATTTTTGATAAATAGATCCCTGCAAATATTTGGGATGCTTTAATTAAAATAAAACATTCCCAGTAATAAGAACATTCCAACTCGTATTCAAAAAATCATAAATTTTCTAGAATATATTCACTCCAAGTTTTTTTAACGTATTTTGTACCATATAACGATTTTTCCTTTGATAAGTCTGTTATGAAATTTAAAAGAAGAGTATATTTTATTACCTACAATCCAAAAATAACAAAGTAGTGTATAAGAATATATGTACTTGCTAATTAGAACACAGGTTTAATTTCTACAATTCTCCCATATTATTGCAGTATTACTTCAGGCAATCTTTTTAGATTTGATATCCCCGTAACTACTCGCTTTCTTTTGTATTTTTTTAAGAAACTTGTTGATAACGTTGACTGTAAAAAAGGATACCGAATGTATACAGACCGCTATTATATTAGTATATCTTTGGCATTTAAAACACTTAAGATAGAACTTTACTTAAATTGTATATTAAACACAGAAAAGAAACTTATACTGCCTATAATATTCAAGCTTAAATTTTCTAAAGCAAATATATTAGTATGCAAATTAAATAATACTTCTCCTTTCATGTCAGGACAAAAACGTTGTAACAATTCTTAGTACTTTTGAAATGTCTGAAATTTAAGTGTTTCCAAAAAATACTACGACAAATCGAATCTTATTATAATCTAGAAGTCTGAAGTAGTGTTGAATATACCAAAAATATGGATTGTGTTGTTCGGGAGATCACTATATAAAAAATTTCTATTTTTAAAAATAAACGATTAAATGGTAGCAAAAACCCTTCTTGTGAGGACATTAAGTATGTGCTAATAATTTGTTCATTCTATATAAATTCTTTAAAAAAATATAATGAAAAAGAACTTTTTCATTCCGTATTTATGTATGAATTGGTTGATCAGTTAGTAGATGACTTTTATATGTTGAACAAAGATCGAGGGTTTCGTTAATACTGAACAGGATTTGCATCAATTACATGTTTAACTCCTCATTATTTGTAGTGGAATTTAAAAAAGAATGAAAACTATGCTCGAATCAAAAGGTTTTATTGGAAAGACCAGAAATAAGATTTGATTGCTATAATTGCAACTATAAACCAGGGTTTGACATTGGATAGTGCGTCGAAAAGTATCATACTTCTAATGTAGATAAAATTATTTTATTATAAGTAAGCTATATGTATATATATATTTATAATAATTAAAATTCCATTGACATAAAAATATTTCTTTTTCTATAGTTGATTTAAAAAATTTTTACAGATTCCACTCAATTGAAAATAACTGAAACTGGTTGGAAGTAAAATTGAAATACTATTGGATCATTAAGAATTAAATTGATTTATAAACATGAAAAATCAGTTTGAATAAATACCTAGAGAGGAAAAAAGAAAGGTTCCTTATACATTTGATTTGAAATTCGAGTTAAAGTTAAAAAAGAAATATAATATAATGAATATACATTTAAGTATGTATATGCTTAAGAATAATAATTTCATTTCATTTCATTGTATTAAATTAAATTAATTAAACTATATCTTAGAATTTTCTGTTAACTATAAAAGAAATTTTTATAAATTTTGATGATTAATACCAAAAACTTAAATAGTTTTCTTATTTGTCAACATGATAATTACATGAATATGAATTTTATTTTAAAAAAAAATCATACATTTTTATTAGCTTTCAATTATAAAAGAAATTATTATAATAATTTTTGTGATTTAATAAGAAAAAGCTGAAAATTTTCTACTGTTATATCTTTATGTTATTAATGAACACGAATTTATTTTTTATAAAATTATACATTTTTATTTTCTTTTAATCATAAAAGAAATTATTCGAATTTTTAGTGATTAATAGGGAAAACCTCAAAGTTTTTAATTTACCAATTTACTTTATAATATAAGTATATTTTATTTACATTTACCAATTAATTTTATCATAAAAGTATTTTTTATTTTAATTTACCAATTAACTTTATAATAAAAGTATATTTTACTTACATTTACCAATTTACTTAATAATAAAAGTATATTTAATTTACATTTACCAATTAACTTTATAATATAAGTATATTTTATTTACATTTTCCAATTAACTTTATCATAAAAGTATATTTTATTTACATTTTCCAATTAACTTTATCATAAAAGTATTTTTTACTTACATTTACCAATTAACTTTATAATAAAAGTCTATTTTATTTACATTTACCAATTAACTTTATAATAAAAGTATATTTTACTTACATTTACCAATTAACTTTATAATAAAAGTCTAATTTATTTACATTTACCAAGTAACTTTATAATAAAAGTATATTTTATTTACATTTACCAAAAAAATGTATTTGATGAATAATGTAATTTTATTTTACATGGCGGTCTGTTTTAATTAAAATCTGAATATTATACAATTAATTTTATAACCATAAAAGATTAGTTATTTATAATAACAATTATTTATTCATAGATTTGAAATTTTAGGTAAAAAATTTTTGGATTCTTTCCTAAATAAAATTTATCTATATTCAATTTTTACATAAAACACTAAACAACACTGTTGATTATTCAATAACATTCGTATTTGCAGGTTTCTTTGCAAAAATTGTGAATAATTAAGTATTGTTATTATTTTTTGAAAATCTTAAAAAAAATACCTTTTAATGGTATAAATCTTTGTTAAATCATCATAATTGATGAATTTCACACATTAAAATCCCTATTTATTTTTAAGGTTCAATTATCTTATTAGTGCTACAATGTTCGTTTTAGAAAATTTATGAAAATCAGTATTTATAAGATAGATTACTATTAAACGAGTCCTCTCTCCACAGCAGCAGGATATTTCAGCGCGCGCTGAAATATCCGATTTTTAGCGCTAGGAATCATCGGATATTTCAGCGACAGATTTTATTTTTATTTTTAATTTCACCTTTTATGAATTTTATTCCATCTAAAAGAGGAAAAGAGCTGTTGGTTTTAGATAACTATATTTATAGAAAAGACAAAATAAAAGATAATATAACAAGGTGGAGATGCAAAGAAGCAAAGTGCAAAGGAAGCCTATCATTAAACGTTGATTTAAAAATAACCAGAAGTGTAAATCATACATGTAGTGAACCAGAAGCTGAAAGATTGGCTATTATTGAATACAAGAAACTAAAAGAAACATTAAAAAGCACAAATGAGCTTTTTCGCTAAACTTTAACTAAGGCAACAAGCAGATTACCCAGTGCTGTATTAGTTCATTTTCCTTCTAAAGAAAATATACTTTATTTTTCAAACGAGCAAAAGAATAAAAGAAATAGCTATTTGACAAACGGAATATATGATATACCGATGATTCTTAAAAAATCATAAAATGGTGATCAATTCTTGCAGTTTGATCAGGAGTTCAGTCTGAATATCGGTATGTCATCTTCTATAGTGATAAATTTAAGAAATATATTAAAAAAACCACTGTGTTTTTTATTGACGGCAAATTTAAAACTTTACCGCAATCTTTCTTTAAACTATTAACTATACAAGGATATATTTTTGGAAAATTCCATCCACTAGTATTTGTATTAATGTCG
>CAKKLC010000783.1:16963-32007 GCA_918559645.1 Ceratonova shasta | reverse complement strand
CTTCGTCTGACTATCACTTGCCACCCATATGTTACGCAATCACTTATAACTTTTAATGAACACGTGATATACCGCTAAGTGGCAAAAACAAAATTAGTTCGTAGAAATTTTATCTAAAATTCAACCATAATTCTAAAATTTTTGAAAAAAAAATTCGTTATTCTGAGATCGACTTCGCTATAATTAATCTTATATTAGTAAATTTTGTATGAAAGATCATTGGGACAAATTACAGATACGTTATACTGGAAATTTCGTTACTTCGGTACTCGTTATTCTGAGATTCGACCTGTATTCTGTATTAAATAAGCTTACAATTAACTACCGTTTTAATAGAATCAAAAATTCTTGCTATATTTTTAATGATAAGTTGATTAAATCGATAAAATTTCACTTGATATTAAAAAAAATTAAAACCCTTTCATACCTTTATCAAATAGAATAATATTTATAATTTTTTTAACATAATTTGAAACGATTAATATAGATTATTTTAACATAAAAGTATATATTGTGACTCTAGATCGATTATATGCTAATAAATTGTGCTATAACATTTTAAATTTCTATTAAAGATTCAATATGATAAATGTTGACATTTAATTTTATTTTCGTAAGAATAAAAAGATTGATTTTCATAGTTTTTTAATCATTCATGAAAATTTTATGAAAATAATTTCATTAAACTAGTCAGATTTGTAAGAGTAAGGCCAACTTTTAACCTAAAATATAATGTTAATATCATTCATATAACAATCATAAAAGCTCCCAATAAAGTAATATTTCATAATTCATGAAATATTTATAAATTTTGATTAGTTGAAGAATAGTGAAACGACAAATCCATATTTTCTGTTTTTTATGAAAATATTCGATAGAATCAATTGTACTGATTTGCAAAATCCTGATAAATATTTAATAATATATTTATAGTTCCAAGGTGTAGCATAATATTATTAGCCAAATTAGGTTTTATAAAAAACAAAAATATCATCTAATAATTATCCATATTAAATTGTAATCATCAATTAATTTTTTAAATTAAAAATTTTATAAATACCATTTCTTATATTATATAAACCTATATACGAGAATATCCGAATATTTCGGAGATTAATTATATTGTGTTTAATATTGAAAATTAAATAATCCTTTTTGAATTTATAAATCCCACTAGTTTTTTTAAACATTTTATATTATACTTTATTCATTAAAATAATAGTTATCACACATAAAATGATTATTTTAAATATAATTTAAAAAAAATCCATGCGTAACTTATTTAAACATTATCAATATAAAACCGTTTTTTATCACCTAATTAAGATTAATTTTTTTCGCGGGGTTTTTTGCAAATTTGAAAATATGTTACAAGAGTCTCAACAAGAGGAGGAATCTTATGGACCGATTCCTATAAAACGTCTAGAACTGCAAGGGATAAGTTCAGTTGATATTAAAAAATTGGAGGCTGCAGGATATCACACAGTTGAATCTATTGCTTTCGTTACAAAAAAGGCAATTTTGGAAATAAAAGGAATAAGTGAGGCTAAAGCCGATAAAATAATAGGTGAAGCTGGTAAGATTGTTCCTATGGGTTTTACTACTGCAACAGAATTTTATTTAAAACGTTCTGAAATCGTTCATCTTACAACGGGTTCTAAGGAACTGGATAAAATATTGAATGGAGGAATTGAAACAGGATCTATCACAGAGATATTTGGGGAATTTAGAACTGGAAAGTCGCAATTATGTCATCAGCTATGTGTAACTTGTCAACTTTCATTAGAAATTGGAGGTGGAGAAGGAAAAGCTTTATATATTGATACAGAAGGAACCTTTAGACCAGAAAGAATAGTACCTATTGCAGAGCGTTATAATCTTAATCCAGAAGCTGTTTTAGACAATATAGCGTGTGCACGTGCTTACAATTCAGATCATCAGTCTAATTTACTCACACAAGCAACTGCAATGTTTTCTGAATCAAGATATGCCTTAATGATAGTCGATAGTGCTACAGCTTTATTTAGAACTGATTATAGTGGAAGAGGGGAGCTTGCTGCGAGACAAATGCATTTAGCGAAATTTCTAAGAATGCTTCTCAGAATAGCGGATGAGTTTGGGATTGCTGTTGTTTTGACTAATCAAGTAGTTGCTACTGTCGATGGTTCGGCTATGTTTGCTGCGGATACTAAAAAACCAATAGGTGGCCATATCATGGCTCATACATCAACAACTAGGTATGTTTTAGAATTAACTTTAGACTATATCTAAGAAAAGGTAGAGGAGAAAATAGGGTTTGTAAAATTTACGATTCTCCATGTTTACCTGAAACTGAAGCTACATTTTCTATCAATCCTGATGGAATAAGGGATCCTAACGATTAATAATAAAAATTTTGTTAATAACAGTTTTTTTATTAGTAAGTTAAAATTTTTATAATTAGATTGGTCTTGAAACTTGTTAACTTGATTGGATCTTTGATTTAATTGAGAATGTCTTTTAATTATCATGAAAAATAAAATTTTTATCCATTTATTTAAATTTTTTAATTCATTGATATTTATTCCATTTTTTAAATAGAATGAACATTTTTTTATATTTTCTCATGGTTTAATACACTCATAGATTTTATTATTTTATAGTTGGCTTATAGTGTAGAAAATTAAACGTTTGAAAATATTAAATATATTCTTATAATGAAGATGAGACAAATTATCCAAATAAATTTACAAGAAGTATTTTATCTATTTTTCTCAATAATCAGTTCATGAAAGCTAGTATTAATTTTTTGGTTTCAAGTTCAATAATAGCGATAGTTAATGCATTATAAAATGTCATTGATCAAAATTAGGTAGATTCATTGATAAAAATTTTTTTTTAGATTTATGACATTTATTATTCATATAATTTATATTTGATTACTACTTTTTGATCAATGAACAATTTTCCTCAGAAAAAAAGTTCCATTGTGTAATTAAAAAAAATAAAATATTTAACAAATGCCAACTGAATATGAGAATTTTGCGAACTTTGCTAGCATATAGCAACATTGATATAAGGGATTTCTTCATTCAGAAAGAGCTTCTTTAAAAAACTCTAAGTTTTTTGTTTTATTATGCAATGGGATTATATGTTTACAATAAAATACAAGACGGAAAAAGTTTTAAAATTATTGAATAAGAACTGTCAAAAATTTTTAAAAAACCAGAAGCATACGTTCTGAGAGTGTTTACTACAATTCTAATTTGTCATTCAAAAACCTGCTTCAATTAATTTACAGTTTTTCGATGGAGGAGCGAATTTATTAAGCTAGTGAGATTTGTGTTGGTATAAAAAATCTTCTTTAAAAATTTTATGTGTCATTAAGAAAGTGTTGTGAAAAATATTTTATTCAAAACCTAATAAGATTAGTCAATGAAGGTGTAATAGTTCAAATAGATGAAACTTTATTTTGTCACAAGCCAAAAAGCCATAATGGAAGAGCTTTGTGGGTCCATATATGGGTATTTAAGTCGTTGGGTACAAGTTTTACTCTATCAAAACAATATATTATTATTGCTCCAAATCATTCAACTGCAATACTCATGCCACTCATAAGACAGATATGTTTCCCCTATACTGTATTTACAGTGATGAATGGTTTAACTACAATAAAATATCAAGGGTTTTATTAATTTCATCCATTTTAAAGTTAACCACTCCCTTCATTTTGTTCAGCCTATAACCGAAGTACATACCTAACATGTCAAGTCATAGTGGTCAAACAAAAAGGTAAAAAAATTAGTGGTGTTAGAAAGTATTTACTACAGTCTTATCTTTGAGAGTATATAAGAAGGGATAATGTATATGAGGATCCCTTTGAAAAGACAATGGTGCTTATAAGAAACCACTTTGACAATTATACAAGCTAATAAATTAAGAATTTAAATAATATTTTATATATTTTTTGAATTAAATATATTTTTTTGGGGCCTGGGAGGGGAAAATTCTTCACTTGATCCCTAATTTTGATTTCATATGAAATAATCAGTTTTGCAAATGACAAAAATCATTTAAACTAAAATTTATTATAAAAACTAAATAAGAATAAGCATCTAATGGATTTCAGAAATATGCTCTACTTTTTAAAATTTAAAAGATAGTTAATTTTATTAGCTTTTATTCGTTGTAGAATGTAGTAATATTTATATTTACCGAATCAAACCTTTTAAACTACTGTATAAGATGAGATATATTCATAGTTTTAAAAATTTACAAGATTGTTAATTTCATTAGTATTTAATCATTCCATAATGTAGAAATATTTATATTTACCGAATCAAACCTTTTAATCTACTTTACAAGGTGATATATATTCAAAGTTATTAAAATTTACAAGATTGTTAATTTCATTAGTTTCAAATAATTCTATAATGTAGTAATATTTATATTTACCGAAGCAAAACTTTTAAACTACTGTATAAGATGAGATATATTCATAGTTTTAAAAATTTACAAGATTGTTAATTTCATTAGTTTTTAATCATTCTATAATGTAGAAATATCTATAATTACCAAATCATACCTTGTAGTCAATTGTACAAGGTGATATATATTCATAGTTTTAAAAATTTACAAGATTGTTAATTTCATTAGTTTTTAATCATTCTATAATGTAGAAATATCTATATTTACCAAATCATACCTTGTAGTCAATTGTACAAGGTGATATATATTCATAGTTTTAAAAATTTACAAGATTGTTAATTTCATTAGTTTTTAATCATTCTATAATGTAGAAATATTTATATTTACCGAATCAAACCTTTTAATCTACTGTAAAAGATAAAATATATTCATAGTTTTAAAAATTTACAAAATTGTTGATTATATTAGTTTTTAATCATTCTATAATGTAGAAATATTTATATTTACCGAATCATACATTTTAATCTACTGTACAAGATGAAATATATTCATAGTTTTAAAAATTTACAAGATTGTTGATTTTATTAGTTTTTAATCATTCTATAATGTAGAAATATTTATATTTACCGAATCATACATTTTAATCTACTGTACAAGATGAAATATATTCATAATTTTAAATATTTACAAGATTGTTAATTTTATTAGTTTTTATTCGTTGTATAATGTAAAAATATTTATATTTACCGAATCATACATTTTATTATCTTGTACAAGATGAGATATATTAATAGTTTTAAAAATTTACAAGATTGTTAATTTTACTAGCTTTTATTCGTTGTATAATGTATAAATATTTATATTTACCTAATCAAACCTTTTAATCTACTGTACAAGATGAAAAATATTCATAGTTTTAAAAATTTACAAGATTGTTAATTTTATTAGTTTTTAATCATTCTATAATGTAGAAATATTTATATTTACCAAATCATACCTTGTAGTCAATTGTACAAGGTTGGTATTGTTATAGTTTTATAAAACCCAAATTGATAATATAGTTTAGGGTAAATTTAGATCAATTAGGTTTCCAAAACAATTTTGGATTAAATGGAATGATCTTTTTTAAAGTTTTTGAAAGCAAGTAATATATTAAAAAGCTGGTAATACAAGATCAACTTGAAATTTCGGGTCTTTATCACTATAATAAATTTGTATTGTGTTCAAATCAAGGAAAAAGGCATTTTTTTTATCAAAAACATTTTAAAACTTACAAAATAAGCAATTATTTCTTTAAAGAAAAAAATTATACTTCTCCTCAAGAAGCTCTAGTCAAGTTTTTTATAGAAATAATTTACTTCGATGCAACTACATACATTTGAAATTTTTGGGGATTTATTAAATAAAGGTTAAATTTTTATTATTTTAAATAATAGAAATATTTCTACAAGATCAACTACTACTTATTTATCATATTTTTTAAATTCTAAACGGTGTTTTAAGCTTTTATTATACAAGTTCTGTTATTTGTAACAATTCTTAAATATAATGTCAGAGTAAAAATGAATGCTCATTTTTAAATTAATTTAATTGATAAAGAGGCAATTTTATTGATAAAAATATAAAATAATATGTTTTTAAGATGTTTGAACTTATTAATTCTTTAAACCCATAAATAGACAATTATATGATAGTATTTTATCATCAGTTTAGTTTAAAAAAGATC
This sequence comes from Ceratonova shasta, assembly GCA_918559645.1. NCBI lineage: Eukaryota > Metazoa > Cnidaria > Myxozoa > Bivalvulida > Ceratomyxidae > Ceratonova > Ceratonova shasta. The sequence continues at coordinate 25,874 of CAKKLC010000783.1, read as the reverse complement.
AAAATTCAAGAAAAATAATAATTATCTACCTAATAAATTTAATATTATCTGAATTTAAGTATTTTAGTGCTTATATTATGATAATGATATAAATATTAAAAAAAATATAATAGTAATTTCATAAGATCATTAAAACTATGAAATAACACAATCATAATGCTTTAAAAGAATTAATATAAAAAAAGAGTTACCTAAATATAAAACTAAGAAAAACAGCAAATGAAATGATCAATATTTTATTAATTAAATAAATATAAATTTTATTTGAAAATATCCATAAATTATTATAATTCTGTACTTTCTCATTATTTTTTTTACTTTTGGAAAAATTTATTGATCAAAAAGTTAATGACAAATTTTATACATAAAAATAATACAAAATCTATAATTAGCCATTTTTTTAACAAAAATATAAAATATTGACAAATTCGATGTGCTTCTTGTATATATTGTTACTTTATTATTAAAATAATAGTATAAGATTGTATTTTTACAAGAATTGTTTAATGTTTACAGGGATATATCATCCCAATTGCAAAGTTTTTAATTGCAACTGCAACAAATTATTTTTCTTATCTTTAAGATAAGGATTTTTGCATTGATTTTGCAATCTTTTGCTTTGATTAAACAAAAAACCCAAAAATTTGACCTTCATATAAAATTTAAAAAGAAAATATATTAAAATATTATAAACGTTTATTAATCAATAATAATTTCCCTATTAATGCACTTCGACAACATTATTAATATTTGGCGGTAATAATTATTACAATGATCAGAAGTAATATTCGTAAAATGCGTATCAATATACCTAAATATTTCTTCTGCATTATTTGGTCTTTCAGAACGAACATTTTGTTTCCATTGAGAAAAAAATTGTTTGATTGCGTTAAGAAATGGGCTATATGGTGAAATGAATAAAATACTATGGTCGGCCTGTTCTAAGTGTTCTCTTATTATAGCACTATGATGGAATCTGACATTATCCATTGTCAAAACATAATTCTGCAAATTTTTCTCTCTGAATTTATTTATTAATTTGTCAATAAAGTATGAGAATAGAATTGTATTGTAAGCGGTGGATTCCCTTTTGTAAAAAAACGACCTTCTTTTGACATGACACAGCATAATGAGACATTACGGAAGCGAATATTTATAAAAATATGAACAGCTCTTGTTCCTATAAAACTTCGTCCTGTCACACATCTTGTTTTAACTTTTTAACCCACTTGATCAAGAAAGAAGATATTCCGTCCATAATGGTGTGGTAAAATAGAGAAGAAATTCGCGGCATAGTTGAACCGTACCTGAATTGAATTTTCATCAATTCTACGAATAGGAATAGGTGAATTACGTTTTAAGGAAAAAGAAAAATCTGAAATTACTCTGTCAATGGTATATAAACTAATGATTGAATCATGTTGTTCAAATAGACGGTTTTTTATTGTTCTGAGTGTTATTGAAAAATCTTTATTTATTAATTCCCTAATAAAATTCTTAAATATTTTATTTAAAAATAATGGTATTTGACCTCCTTAACGTAAAGGACTAATTCTATTATTTTTAGAAAAGGCTTTGATGATCCTGTCTACGTTTGTTTGATGACATTCAAACATCCTAGCTATATCTATAGGATGGTGATCATTTTGATAAGCATAAATTATTCTTTTCTTTATTTCTAAATATACTCCCCCTGTCATTTTAAGGAAATATAATTTTGCAAAATAAATGCAAAAAATTACAAAAATTCTTATCTATAAGATAAGAAAAGTAATTTGTTGCAGAATCAATGAAAATTTTTTAATTGGGATAAGAAACACAGTATAATAATTGGTTCAGGTGAATTTGTACAGTAGTGTATTTAATAACTATTTATGATGATTTTAAATATTACATATCATTTATCAAGTAAATAGGAAGTAATTTTTATTTGAGTATATTTGTGACAAATTCTCCACTAAAAAATTTTCTTGAATATCCTAGAATGTTTCTTTTCTTCAATTGTTACAGATTAAAGCTATTATATCATCTTTTAGATAAAACATAACAAAAATAATAAATTAAGTAGGGTTGATGTAGTTGGAATCAGAATATTGTTAATATTGATAAATCTTTTCTTTTAAATAAGAATATGATTCAAGAAGATTACTTAAAAATCCATTGATTTATAGAAAGGCACAAATAGTTAGTATTAGATCAATTTAAGGCTTATTTTCAGATATTTAGTTGCTGATTTTTGATCTATAGTAATTCTAATATAGATAAAAAGCATAAAAACGAAAACTTATTCTGTTAAAATTAATATTGTAGAGAATATAACAGTTCATACTGAAAATATAAAATGATTTTTGTCTAGATAGCTAATTTTTATTAAATAAAAGGAGTTTTAATATTGCATAGATAAGGAAAAAAAATATATTTAAAAGAATTTACGAAATAATAAAACAGTCTTGATATATTGGGTTAATAATAATATTAAAAATTTTAAAGCAAAAAATACAAAGTTTATACTGATTTATTAATATTTTCTAGGTTTTATTTTTGAATTAAATTTACATAGTTTCAGTGTTTTTTTTAATAAAACTTGAATTTACACATAAATTATTGTTCATGTTGTATTCTACAGTAAAATGTATAGAAAATTAAACTTTTGTATGCAAATATACAAAACTGATATAGATCAAAAGTTTTTTATACAATTAAATAGTTTGGTAAGACTAAGAGTTGACCATATTTAGATAACATTGTGTTAGTTAATAAAACTAATGTATGAAATTACGACATTTGAAATATTTAAATTGGGTTGGAATTCTGAATAGAACACTTCAAAAAATTAAACAGGAGAAGAATATAAAAGATTTATAAAGATATAAAATATAATAAATTAACCAGTTGGAACGATAATAATTAAAGTAAAATTGCATTAGAGAGTTAAACCATTTGAAAATGGTCTAAAAGGGATATTTATATGTAATAGATATCCAGATACATGTAAAACCTGATTATGAATCCAAAATAAAAATAATAATTATAGATTGTATTTATAAAAGATCACATCATGAGGTAGCTGGATTGTTAATTTATTTGTCAAAAAATTTTAAAAAATTAAAAAAAATCTGAGATTTAAATCATCTTGAAAAATTATAATATTTAATTAAAAATAACAATTAAATAACAATTTTACTAAAAATTCTTATTATTTATAGCAATATTTAAAGATTTCATATATTATCGTCTGTAATACAAAATTTGTATTGTAATTTTGCATGCACAATCAAAACAAATAAAAAATCTATATTTACCTTTAACTTTATTTTTTAAACTCCTTTGTAACAATGGAAATCTATTAGAAGAACAGAAAAAAGTTTATAAACTATAAAACAGTTTCATTATGTACAATGTTATTAACAGTTAACTATTTGGACAGCCTTACCCTCATGAAAGCCGACTTATGGTAGAGATGTTTAATTTTAATAATAAAATTACTTATTATCGAGTGAAAAGCTTTATAATATTTTTTTATCAACATAACCTGTCGATTAAAATTTTAACTGTAAATGAAATTATTTGTTTTAAAAGAATCAAGTTATTAATAATCTTTTAATGTTAAGTACAACTCATCAACTAGTATATTTCTGAAATAACTATCATCAAGAAATAGCTAGTAATATATCAAGGTTAACTCTAATTAGAGGTTCAAATTCTTAAATTATCCACTTGAGTGAAAAAAAGCTATTTAAAATTTGGTTTATTTTATTTTATTAGTGATTTTTTAAATGACTTCATGATTTTCACAAAATTTACAATTTTTCTCTATATATTAGGTAATAATTATAAAAACAAGTTATATAACAATTGATACTTAATAAAATGATACAAGAGATATTTCATATATTTTTATAATTACAATTCAATTATACAACCAAACACAATCATCAAAAGTCTAAATAGTTCAGCATTTAACATAAAATTATGATTTTTTTAACCATAATGATACTTATTATATTTTTTAAACAGTTTATTTAGATTATATCATGATATCTAAAGAATAATTTTTATTATTTTGAAATTATTAATGCTGATGAGAATTGTTATCAATTAACTTCAGGCTAACTTTTAAATATTTTAAAAAGATGTTATTTTTATTTAATAGTTTTATATATTTGATCTCAACAAGCTGCAGAAAGATAAAGGTGACTAAAATAAATTTTCATACATCATATCCATGAAGTTTTTATAAAATGATAGTTATAAAAAAATTAAGTTATTCTGTCTTGTATACATAACTGATGTTATTGAAAATCATAATTGCAATAAATATTTTCACAATATTTAAATTTTATTTAAAAATATGTTTTAGTTTTTATCCATTTATTCAAATAATAGTGTATTTCTTATATAGTTTATATTTTGTCTATAAAAAATCTAATTAGCACTTTATAGACCAGAAACTTATTAATAAGCTTTCCATTTGCCAAAGCTTATCAAACGCTAGACAATTAATTTGTTTTAGTTATCCACCTCGTTTATTGCTGCACAGTGCGTTTTTTTATAAGGATTACGCAGCATAAAGGTCGTTTGTCGCTGTACAGTAGATTTACTGTTTTGGCAGTAGCTGTATAGTAACCTCTCAACATTTTTTCAATTATGAATATTTTTACTCTTACCATGATGGTTAAAGACCGTATAGATAAAGAGTTTTGCTTTAATAGTTAGTTAGAGTTTAGTGGTTCTTCAGATAGCGACATTGATAGTGATAGCAGTGATTCTTCTATAAACACTCAAAAGATTGAGGAAAGTATTGCCACTACAATATACTGATTCTGAAAATGAAAATGTTGACACTACTTAAGTCAACATCAATCCTGGTCAACACATCCCAAATCGATTGTTTTCGAACCTTTCGAAGGTAGCCTTAGTATAAAAATTCTACCAAAATCTGACGTAAATGTAATATACATTGTAAATTAATTTATTGGAGATGACTTTTTGAAATATTTGGTTAAAGAATCAAATTGATATTACTATCAAGTAATTCATGAATTTAAAAATATAGCAAGGATAAAGAATAAGAAGAAAATTACGTTTTCCGTATTGACAAAAAATTTAGGGCTTATTGTTCTAATGCGACAAGTAATAAAAGGGAGACTTCACGATTACTGGTCAACTAAACTCAGAATCAAATATCTATTTTTGCAAAGTTATGACTTAAAGCAGATTTATCTATATATTACAGAGCTGGGACTTTTTTAATAATGAAGATATCACTACAAATTCAAACCAACTCATTAAAATTCAGCAGGTAAAAAATTATTTTAAGAAGAGATTTATTGATGTATATAACCCTTGTCATAAATTATCATTATATGAATGTGTTATTCCATGACGGGAAAGACTATTTGTGTTAAGAATTTACAAGCATTGAAAAATTGTAAAGTACGGCATACTTGTGAGATTAGTCTGTGAAGCTAGCACGGAATCCATTTGTAATTTTGATGTGTATTTTTGCTAAGGATTGAAAGACACTATTCTAGAAGTTATTGAACCTTATTAGAATGTTTGGCATCATATTTATCAGAAAAATATTATAAAAGTGTCCATATGGCTAAAGTTTTCCTTCAAAATAAAGTACTGGTATGTGGAACTATTCGGAAAAATAAAGGTGTTCCTTAATGTCTTAAAAAATAACCAATTCAAATAATCAAGCTACATTTCGTAGAAGCAGAATATTCTGTTATAAATATGGGATAACTGTAAACCAAATGTAAACATGATATTGACGATACCTTAGGTGCAAATGATACTATGTGGAAATGTAAATCGATGATCACATATAACGATTTGAAGGCATCAGTCGATAATTTATTACAACAAGTATATGAATGGGGTAGATCACGCAGATAAATATATGTGTTACTACTTAATTTTTAGAAAAACTAAGAAGTGCACATAAAGAATTGTGATGTTTTTAATCAATTGTGCGCTTTTAACTCATTTATAAAGTACACATTATTCAACGGAAATAAAATGTTGTATAAGATATTCTTACACAAAGTAGCAATTTCGTGGATTACCGATTTATCATAAACAGATTCATAATATGATGATATAGTAGCCTCAACCAGCAAATTGAATTCAAGAAAAACACAAAGTTTAGATCAATGCAGCATGATTATCATGTATTAAGAACCATAAAATTATAAGAATTGAAGCAAGTGATAAAAGTAAAAAGGCTCAAAATCTATTTAGAATATGTGCATAAAAAAGGTGAGAAGTTGAAAATGTTTCATATAGAAATTTTGTAACATATCATTACATATAGTTACCTGTTACGAGAGATACCACACTTAAGAAAAATATTAAATTAATATTACTTTGAATTTATCTTATGAATGTTTATTTACAAGTTCCTTTATTATATCAAATTAAGTATAAATATTAATGAAATTGTATTCCGTTAAAGTAAAAGCAATAAGCACAACAGAAAAATAGCAAAAATTTAGCCGTTACTGAGAGTTAAACTGCGCAAAAATTAGCCTGTAATCAGTAAATAGCAATCTCAAAAAGAGCGGTCTATAAAGTATTAATATATATTAAGTAATTTCTACAAAGATGCAATATATTTTTCTTCAAAATTACTGATTCAAAGAAATTATAATTTTTTTTAAATATTTAGTAAACTTTTAATAAGATATAAAGATCATTTTTTATAATTTAATAAATTAATACTTAAATACCTGATTCAAATAAGGTATAAAATGTTAATTTTAATTGTTAGAAATATCACAAAGGGTGCTTTTAAAAATAAAAAAACCTTAAAAAAAATAATATTTTATATTTATTTTGCTTTCACATATTTGAATTCTTAAAATCTAAAGACGAGAAAAATGTTATATTACAAAGAATTTGTGTATGTTATATACAAAAATTGAGAAAAAAAAGATGTAAGTGTATAGAACATAAATGCAAAGGATTTGTTGTAATTAGGAATATTAGATAAACAAATGAAAACTTAATAGATATTTTTATGATTAAAAATTAAATGTTGAAACATCTATTCTTCAAAAATGAATACCATGTGATAATCTTAAAACTATAGTAAATATCTTAGCATTTCAAGAAATTACTACATTAAACCAATATAAGATTATATACCAATAATTTTAAAGTATTCGCTAAATAATACATAAATTTTACTAATGATGTAAATTGGAAGTATAAATTTATGGTTTTTTTAGTAATGAAATGTTAAAACATAAATAATTACGACAAAAATTACTTTTTTGGATGGGAAATTTTGATCTTTGATTTAAATTATGATGCAAGATAAAATGAACAATATGTACACTGAAATTATGATATTGTTTACAGAATATTTAATTAGTGTGGATTTAAATCAATATACTAAATTTGAATAACTCTTGATCAAATTTGGAAAATATTAAAATAATGTAGCACAATCGTATAGATATTTATTCAACTATACCTTCTATATAGAGAAATTTTAAACTGTGAACTGGTTGAAGAATATAAAAACGAATATTACATTAAAAAAAACATTTAGTTTCTATTAAAGTGTTATTCTTTTAATAAAATTGTATATATGAAGCATAAAAATTTATAATTAAGTAAGAAAAGTTTATAAAAAATGGTTCATATTAAATGAAATAAATTGGTAAAATTAAAAAAAATAATATTGATTGTTTTATTGGCAATATTATACAAAAAAAATAGCTGTGGTTGTAAGAATTTTAATTATGTATTTGTAAACTTACAACAAAAAATTAAAAAGAAGAAACAGTTTAAGATAGAAAATGATAATGAATTGAAAATTGAAGATATTTTTAATTTTTTAATAATACCAACATATGAAAATTTGTTAGATAAATATTATTTTTTGTATTTATTTTTAACATCCGGCTAATAAACAAAAAGTAATGTTTTTATTGATAATTTATAATATAGATAAGAGTTTATTTAATAAAGGAAATATCATACCTTTCTTGATCATGTTAATAGTTGAAACATTCAAAAGTATAAATATAAAACAATCTTATTATAGTTTTATTAAAAATCTGTATTATTAAAATATATATATATATAAGGAAATATTTTACAGACCGAATACTTAAATAACTAATAATCAACTAAACAACAAAAACCTACAAAAACCTACAAAAACTAATAAATTTTATTCGCAGGTTTTATTAATTATATTTACCTTTATACTATATATACCATTTTTCAGTGAACTTCGTCTTTTTTTCTTTTAACTTCATCTTTTTATTAATTTACATAATTTAAAAGTAATGAAAAAACATATTTAAAAAAAATTAAAATATCTGATTAGTAACTAAAAAAAAGTAAGCAAATAATTTTATTGATGTTTGTAAAGAATCTCTGCTGCACAATTTGTTATATTTCTTTGAATATATCTAAAAAAACCTTCACAATCTCTAGCATTAATCTCTAAAACAGCTAGATCCAGTAGATTTACTATTGATTTAATGTTCGCTACTGACAATCTAGATTTGACGAATGCTTTTATTTTTGAAAAAGCATTCTTAATGGGATTGAGCATGTAAGAATATGGCGATAAAAACTTGTAATTAAAACCATATCTTGTACACACTTTGTTAATGTCATCTTTTCTATGCACACGTGCATTATCCAAGATCAGCCATATATTTTGCAGCTTCAGATCGTCGCTTAATTGAAGCATAATTCTTCCAAAAAGATTTTCAAAATTGAAGCATTTACTGTTGATTTTGAAATTGTCTTGTGGTAAACAATTCCGTTAACCTATAATGCTCTAATCAAGCTGACAGAAAGACCTCTTATAGTGGTTACCATAACATATGCTCTTGTCCCGCAAACTGATCTTCCGTGGCTTCGTTTCAAATGGAAATTA